>WHNR01000051.1:0-200000 GCA_009859135.1 Formica selysi | reverse complement strand
CTATACGTCAATGTAAGACAAAGCAACAAAGATTGAATCGCTTAGAAAAGATTCATGATATTGACCAATCTAAGGAAGAGTTAAATAATAATCAATTGCAAATATCAACAGAAAACGCTTTAAAACAATTCGTGAAAACAACGAATGATATTTATGAAGAAACAGATAAATATTCTCCAAGTAAGCTATCTATTAAAAATATCGATTGCAAAATTAATAGCAATAATGATTTGTGTTGTAACAATGAAAGAAATAGTATTATAATTTACGAACAAATTTATGCAAACAAAGATTTTGAAAATAAATGCTCTAAAAAACGTTTTCCATCTGAAAATAATGTTCTATTAGAAAGTATTAATAAAAAAGAATATCAGCATGATTTGGAAAATCAATGCGTTAACAAGCGAGCACGTTGTATGCAGGATTTAAAAAATAATCTGGCTAAACAAGATTCGTATACACAAAAGTTAGAAAATAATCGCGCTAAACAGCGTGATCGATATAAAAAGAACTTAGAAAATAAACGTGCTCAAAAACGATGTCGATATAAACAGAACTTAGAAAATGAACGCGCTAAACAGTGCGATCGATATAAAAAGAACTTAGAAAATAAACGTGCTCAAAAACGATGTCGATATAAACAGAACTTAGAAAATGAACGCGCTAAACAGCGCGATCGATATACACAGAACTTAGAAAATAAACGTGCTCAAAAACAATGTCGATATAAACAGAACTTAGAAAATGAACGCGCTAAACAGCGCGATCGATATACACAGAACTTAGAAAATGAACGCGCACAAAAGCGTATGCGTTATTCGGAAAACTTTCAATATGAACGAGATAGACAAAAAAGATTAGATCCTGATCGTAAATGGCTTTATAACAAACAATATTATCAGAAAAGTAAAAAATTTGTACCTGAAACAACAAATTGCGATACTGTCAAAAAAATTACTAAAAAATATGAAAAATTCTGGTCGAGAAATTCTATAAAACTTCATCATTCTTTAGAAATATTTATAAAAGATATTGTAAAGAAGATCAGAATTAAAGGCCATATTAACAAACGGTTAGAAGCCGAAAAAATCGTACATTGGTGCATGTGTGTTAGAAACAGTTATATCCGCGATATGTATAAAATGTTAGCTTTGATTAAAAAGAAATCAGAAGTGAGCTTGACTCTTGTTGCAGAATGTTCTACAATTGAAGAAAAATTACATGCGTTATGTGGCATATCTAGACATACGGCCTCATCTGAAAATTATTTCATTGATTCAACATATCATAATGTAACTTCATCGGAACCTTTGGTAATGAATACGGAAGGACAAGTAGTAAATATATTACCGTTAATAAATGTACAAGCAAGAAAATCGTGGTTATGCAATACTTCATGTAAAATAAACGATCCGTTTTTAATTGGCCATTACCAGAAATTCCTCGAAACTATAAATACATGTACTTTAAGAAATGTACCAAAATTGATACAAAATATTCATGAATGTACTATGAAAACTTCAAATCAGAAATTGGGCCATACGCGTAGCTGTCATATTGATTTAACACTTTGTAAAGGAATGTTTCTTCCAGTTCAATTATTATCGCCTCATTTTCCAAAAGTAAGAAATATTAAACGTTTAATTTATCAATTTACAGATTTTTATCAAAAGATGGAAAATCTCGATAAGGCATTAACTCGTGCTGATTTGAACACATTAAATGAAATTGTAACTTCTGCACAAGATAAAGCAGATATGTACAAACATTAACAGACAGATACAATTCTGAGCGATGATGATATTATTTCTAAATATCGTGAAACGTTTAAGGCTTTGATTAAACGTTCAGCAGACACACCACGGCATATTTGCGTATCATGTGAGAAATTGTGTTATAAAAAAAATGTTTTTAAAGTCAATAGTTTTCAAGGACAAATAGACATTCAAATTTGGAGAGATTTAATGACACATGTACAACAACAAAAAATTATTGCGGAATATACACGGAAAAAAAAGATTAGCAACAGGAGCTAATATATAGCTGTAATAGCTAAAATGTGTCCTTAAAATAAGGACAGCTAATACTGTTGCTGCCCAAGCTAAATTTATTAGTTATTTGCATTTAGGTACTACAGCAACACTTTTTTGCTGTTAGAAACAAGTGACACTTAGCTGAATGCTACTTTATCCTTTGCTGCAGAACTAAATAATCTCCATTATGGATGCTAAGATTTTTAGCTA
Source organism: Formica selysi (assembly GCA_009859135.1). Taxonomy (NCBI): domain Eukaryota; kingdom Metazoa; phylum Arthropoda; class Insecta; order Hymenoptera; family Formicidae; genus Formica; species Formica selysi. The sequence continues at coordinate 197,757 of WHNR01000051.1, read as the reverse complement.
TGATTGTACAATCTTCGCTGTTAATGCTAAGTAATTTTTGCTGCCTTAACTATCGATTTTGCTAAAAAAGCGATACTATATTAGCTCCAGGATCTCACAGCTAGAGTTGTGATGTATGCTGTACACATGTGTTTATTAAATTCTTTATTTTACAGCGTTTTGCTCAAACTAACTTAAAGACCTCGAGTTTTCATTTTTTCATACAAACTGTAAGAGATTTATGTTATATATAAATATTAATAAATAATAAATATAGTAATATTAATAATAATAAATATTTATATATATTATTTATATTATTTTAATTTTTTTATTTATATTTATATTATTTATTTATATTTTTAATTTATGCAACTAAGACACAGAAGCCTTTCAGAAGGTTTTATCTCTCCTGATCATGTCCCTGTTGAACAAAACACGTTTTAAGTGCTATAGTATAGGAAACACAGAATAAAAATATCATATATTACTGATAAAAATAGTTTTATTAGAATTAACGATAAAAAATCGCATTCATATAACGCAGTTAATTATTAAATATACAGTTATACTATTATACAGTTACAGTTACAGTACATTATTAGTAATACAGTAGGTAATAGTGGTTACTGGGTTTTATTCAGTGGTTAACATTAAATTCATATAATTTTACATCAAGAACACATCATGTTTTATTATTTTAGAATATATAATTACTACAGAAAAAATTAAATTAATATGAGATTTAATGTAACAAAAAAAAATCTGCACTACTATAAACAAATTTATAGAAAATATTTCAAAACAATATATTGCTCTCCGTTTGCCATTTTGTACACATAAAGTGGCTGATAATCAGTAAGTTCACTAGCCTTGATGCAAAACCACTTATTATCTTTTTCATCACATTCAACTTCATACCCTCTGACATGGGGATTGAATCCTATATTAATTATAGGTGAGCATACAAACAAAGGTTCATTTTCATGCAACAAAATAAGTTTTATAAGCGCAAAACGTAAGTCTCCAGAGATATCTACCCCTACAATAAGAGCAAATCCAAGCTTATATCGAAAATTTTTCCACTCTATCCATTTTACACAGCAATGTTTAGAATTAATTTTAAGAGAATCAGGAAGCAAGGACTTAAACAATGAATATTGAGGAAGTTCAGAAAGATCTACAATGTCCCCTGGACCAGTTATAAGACAAGGAAAAATACTGGATTGTAATATAAATCTGTAACACAAAGTCAGTTGAAATTTTGTGGCAAGAGATAGAAGAAGGTTTTTCCTTGACAGTGATGCAGTGCAATATGCTTTTAATCGTTTATGCATGGCTTCAAAACGCATACAAGACACATTTGCAAATGGACCCAAATAATTGAAAATCCTAGAGTAGTGCAAAAGAAAATGGTGCTTAGGTTTTAATCGTTCTCTACTGATTTTAAGATATAATTCATTATGCTCTTTTACTAAAACTTGTAGGACATCACCAATGTCTGATGGAAGTTTTTTTGCTTGAATGATATTGAAAATATCATGTAACAAAAGATACAATTGCCAGAATTCATCATTTTCATCGATTACATCACCGATGAAAATTCCAAATAAACGCACAAATAAAATCATTTCACTTGCTGTCATTTTCAGTTTATTTTTATCTAATATTTCAGGAGTTATGCAAGGTGGTTTGTTTAAACCATCATAAGAACCATAATCAAACATATACATCCTGTTATTAAGCATTTCTAAAAATAAGTGGTCTAATCGAAAAAAATGTTTAAGAATAGCAATCATTGAATAATGTCCTACTCCTTCTAAGCAGTCATGCATGCTATCAACGAAAGGCATTTCAGTAATATCCACTGAAGGTATATTGTTAAAAATACATTCCTCTTTGATCCCGGTCAACCTTGGATTTTCTAAGGCTAAGTCATTGTAATAGCTTCCTGAACTTCTTAATAAAGTTGGATCTTCAATGCACTGCGTTTCAGTCAAAAATTTTGATGCTTTACAAAACCGACATACTAAATTAGAAGAAAAGCTTTCAACAAATCCGCACATTGAATGAATACTAAGATTGTCTCCAGTCAAAAGGCCAGTAGCAAAATAAACTCTTTTTTCCCCTTCCATTGTATTTATAACTACTCCTTCCGATTCTAAGAATATAAGTTCGTTAACTAAAGGAGCAAATGTTTTTTTGTTACCATACTGCTTTCTATCGTCAGCATAAAACAAAAGGGCTACAAAAATATTATCAAGCTTGGATTGGCATTCTGAAGGTAGACAAGGTATTGTTATATATACTGCACCTATTTTTTCGGAATGAGGTCCGAGAGGGTTATTGGGTTCCCAATCATCGTAATAAACGAGAAGTGGAAAAACAATATCAGATTTCTTGAAATTTTTCGTGATTACATCTCTCCATCTTTTACATTGTACAAAGTTATAAATTGTATCTGACTCTGATTGAACTTTCTGGATGTATTGTATCGTACTATTAAAAACATCTGGAAGTTCGAAGAATTTCTTGAGAACGAGTCGAAGTGAAATGCTCTGTCCAGTCACTTGTGTCATTTGAGGTTTTACACCTTTTTTTGTACATTTTCTTTCTATACGAAAATCAATATGATAACTTTCGGGAGGGATGTACGCACCTATAGACTGAAAATACATCATGCGCTTGTACTCTGTGGATAAATGATTAAATGGATTGCTTAAAGATTCAAACATTTTTTTAATATTGCTAATAACTTCGACTTCGGCGTGATAATTTTTAAGTGTATCTACTATATTTTGTTTCAAAATTGTGAGAAAACTTCCACCGAGAAAATAAGAAAAATCTTCTATTACTGAATCAACCTGATTACGAGGAAGACCCGGTTTTGCATATATTTTGGAAACAAGAATAATAGCATGTTCTTCTAATAAATTATGAAAATCAGGAAGTGATATGCTGTTACATAATTTTGTCTCATTGACTGTATCTGTATTTGTATTAGAAGTTTCATTTATATTGTTAGAGTGTTGTACGGGATCTATTTGTCTAAGTTCATTACATTCGTCGAAGCGATTAGGTACAGCATGCTTATTCCGTAAATGTTTTCGAAATGAATTCCATATATTAAATGAACGATTGCAGTCCTCTATAACACAATTAAAATAGGTACAAGCAGGGTGCTTTATAGAAAAATGAGCCTGAATAGCATCAATACTTGCAAAAGATTCATCACAAGTACGTACAGAACATTTCACCAAAACCATTTTGATAAAAATAAAATATATTATTATATGTATAATACGTGCAGTATAGAATACTGAAAAAAAACTAAAACATGAAAATAAACTAAAATATGCATAACATCATTGTCTAAGGAAAATAATTATAGTATTAAAATACTTATATACAACTCTTTAATACTTACTACTATTCAGTATTACTGTACTCTTACTGTTATTACGATTGAAGTGACTTGAATTTCAAATATTCTTCAATTAAAACTAATACTTTAGCATCAATTTTTTTGTCGTGTGGTGTCATGATTTCATATACTCCTCGTTGCAAAAATAACCATTCTCTGACACATTCTGTTGGATATTTACTGTCTAATGCATGCATTGCTTTAAATGCTATATCAATTGCTTTAAACGGAGTCTCAACCTCGTAATATATTTCATTAATAACAATATAAGAATATTTGATGCAATCTAGATCTGTACCAACAATTACAGCTTGCACTCCTAAATTAAGTCCATATTTAAAATATTTTTCTTTTCTTAAATTCAATGTTGATTGGATGTCATTCGTGGTCTAAAAATGCATAGAAATTTTAAAATTCAGTATTAACTTAATTTTAATAGAAACAATCTTTAAATGATTTCTTGTTTTTCGGGTTTATGTAGCGGGCTTATTCTGTAATTTTTAAAACTCCCCATCACTCACTTCAGCCATGTTGGATTATGATGTAAGAGGCAAGAAACAATTTTATCATTTTTTCTTGTAATGCATACATTAACAAGATAACAATTAGACAACTAACGCATTCATCACAGCTTTAACGCATACAGAAAAAAAAGTATCTGGTATTTTAAAGTTACAGAATAGGCCTGCAGGTTTCTCAGAAGTTTTAAAGTATGCATACCTTAACAAAAAGTAGAAACGCTTCACGAGATTCTTGGCGTGATGGTCGCCACTGTTCTTTTTTTTTCTTACATGCAGTTACCACACTGAATAACGAATTTAAAGCTAGTAGTGTCCTTATTTTTTTGCCATCTAAAATAAATTTTATTTGATATTTGAAAAAAAATTTTGACCAATCGTTAAAATAGTATTTTGTAGTTTTGCTACAAAATATGTATAGAATGTTAGAGGACACTAATCAAAAATAAAAACTGTATATACAAAGCTATACATTATCTGATTAACTGTTAAAAAATAAATATAATATAAAAAATAGAATATAAAATTAACCAACAAAAAACTGTAACATTTTATTGAACTGTCAGTTTTAACTGTAAATATCTAAATATAATATGTCTTCGGTTGTATCAAATTTTGGGTATAAAGACCTAACCTATTTTTTGCAGAAGTTGTGTGCAAATCGTCTTTTTTCTATTTTTTTCAAAATTTATATAAAAAGCAGGAAGGAACCGTGAAGAAAAAATGACTTCGTATGTCACAAATGCGAATCGAATTAAATAGTGAACTTTATCCTAATCTAATTGTAATGCGGACAACACTCGGATCACATGACTCAATCACAAAGATATGGTCAATCTTAACCAAAAAAAAAAAAAACAAAACAAAACACTAAATACAAAACCTACGATTTTTACTTTAACTTTATTTTTATTTTAAGAAAAAGCTTTTAGAATATAAATTAATAGAAAGTAATTTGTATTATTCTATAATTTTTAAAAGTTGTATTCTGTAAGATGTCTTTCTTTCATTTTTTTTCAAGAATATATAACAAAGCAGAAAATAACTAAAAAGAATAAATCGAAGAAAAAAAAAAAAGAATGACCTCGTACATCACAAACGAATCAGATTACAACATTAAACTTTATCCTAACGCAATTGTAATACAATTATGTAATTATTATTCTTTACCTGTAGTTAAAGAATCATCAATGCATAATTTTTCCTTTTCATTTGGAATATTTTTTTTAATAAAAGCCATAAGCATCGGCAACTCAGCATATAGTTTCATTGCAGATTTAGGATACATTTTGTTAAAATCTTGTTCTAACTGTGTAATACATAAGAAGAGATATTATCTTTTATAATTTTTAAAAAAATATTTTACATAATATTTTGCTAAATAAACATACTGACCAATAAATAACCACTTGCACTTTTCAGAGCTGGAAACGAATCCATATAATCATGCACAGCAATTGAATTTTTTGTAAGTGATTGTAATCTATTTTTATTAGTTATTTCCCATAATTCCAAAACTTTAACCCACGGTTTGCTATTATTTTTTAACCATTGTATATTATCTGCAATATCGTCGTCAAATTCTACATCTGCAAAAAGAACGTTAAAGCAAAGGTTTACTATACTATACAAAAATGTAATATAAAAATGACACTTAATAAAAGAAAAAAAACAAGTAAAACTACACTGAAAGAAAACAGATATATAAAAGAAATATTATCTTTTCAATCAATATTCATATTACCTGAAGCAACACATTCTTCCACGGTATACTTTGACGACTCTTTGGTTAAAATGCCACATTTCCGTAATTTTCTGCGTATGTTGTAATATCTTTGCACTAGCATACCTCTTCCAGCAGAAGTCTCTCGACGATGTTTACCGCCATATGCTCCCTTCCATATAGCCTAAAATAAAACAAATTTTTCTTGTAAACTGTGTGATTTGAGCTAGTATTATAATGCCGCACGTGATTGACAATAATATTACTTACTTCTATCTCAGATGGAAAAAGTTCAATAATTTCTCTAGTGAGAAATTCTACCCGTTCAGTTGGCATACTGTTGAAACAGAATTAAATAAACTATCTTATATTTACCGAAACTATTATACTTGATAGAAAAATCTCACCAAAACTTACCGAGCATAAATATTGCTACTTAACTCGCTGTTTATTATTTCGTCCGCAAGCACTGTACGCATATTATTATTAAGACACGCATTCATTTTGAAATAACCCAATACCATTTTTCCAGAGGTAGACGATTTAAGTAAGGCTAATAAATCCTGCAAATAAAATTACAATCTTTGTAATATATTTTTTTTTGTTGCTTTACAATTTACTTACATATGCATTATTCTTTACACATAGTCGCTTTGCGGGAGGATCACATAGATCTCTTTCCGACGACTGTTTTGAAGTAGAAGGACTACTTAATTCGTCTTGTAGGGAAGGTAGAGAAGCAGAAGTTTTCAAGTGAGCATCTGCTGCATTGTGATCACTGGCTGTAATAGATGATTTTTTCGGATAATTTTTGCTATTCTCAGACTCTAGAAAAAACCAAAAAAGAATCGTAAGGACACTTCAACTAATTATAAAAAGTCATTTATCCAATAAGTATGCAGAAAACATATAAATTTATAAATAATAAATAGTACATGGTATTCTCAAAATGTTTTATATGCAGAAATACCTTTGTTTTTAATGCAAGCTGTCTCAATATTTTTAACAAGCAAAGGTATAGTGGGTTGTTGAATAACCTAAAAAAATTATTAAAGACATTAATTCATATCCATTTAATTTTTCGTACCTACTAATATTCCCTTAATATTTACTTTTTGTGATTGCTTGTCTTTATATTGTTCTAAATGTTCCATAAAATCAATGCGTTCACCGGCAATAGGTATTAATCTTTCGAGAGTAAATTCCGTTATTTTTGTTAAATGTCTTATTTGTATTTGGTTTTCTAGAAAGATAAAGTTATGTTTAATATTTAAAAGTGAACAACACAAATTGTATTTATATATATATATATAAGATATTTTATATTTTATATTATATTTTATATCTTAAGCATTATGCCGTTTACTCGGCTTTTATATGGCAAGTATTATATTATTTGCCGATTCTGTAACTTCTAACGACAATATGGTTATCGTTATCGTTACATCATTACCTGTAATATTATCGTTGCATGTTATAATGCAGATTTTTCATATCATTAGTAATTGACATTGTCGTGAAAATTTATAGAATCGATATATTGGGAGATAAATAAGACCGTGTTCCAAAATTACAGTACTGAAAATCTATAGTTCACGTAACGTATATTATAGATTTCCAGTACTGGCAGTGAATTTTGGAACACGGTCTAAGTATGCGCCATGACTGTGAGATCGCGGTGATTTTGCATTCTACAGGGAGAAATTAGCACGGAAAATCACGGTATTTATAAAAGACGTAAACGTGCACTTACCTTCAAATCTATCAATGATAAGTTGAGATACGCCCCAATATTTTAACAAAGTACGGACTTCTTCATCCATCTTATCCACACAAAAGAGAACCACTTATTTCACACGTATCCGAAACGAACTGGGCGAGCAACGGCTAACGCGTCGATGTTGTCAATGACAGCGTCGCAGAAACAATTAAACAATTGTGAATCGAAGATTCGCGCGCATACCCATAAACTTAGCTGCGCGTGCTAAATGTTTTAGCTATAAAGCATATTCCGCAATGTATGCGCATAGTAAGAAATTTAGGTACGGTTGCTATCTTTATAGCTGCTCGTGTTAATATACGCTTTCAATTTCAGCTAATAAATTTTCATGCCACAGTGAATGTTTTTTACCTATAATAACTAGTACTTAGCTATGACACTAAGGCGATAGCTCTTACAGCTAAGTTTGATTCAGCTACTGAAATTTAGCTGCTATTGTTAAGTCATTTTTTTGCGTGTATATGTAATTATTGTGTAGGCAAATTTCGTAAAGGCCTAATGCCTGCATATTGTATCTTGAATAATCTCTTCACAGATAATGTGCCCGAAGTAATATCATCTCTTAACACATTTGAAAAAATTCTTATACAGAGAGCTAAAGCATTTCAAACTGTCCTCAAAATGGGAACTGTTATTAATAAAAAGCTGCCTCAAAGACAAATGGTACAGAAAGTTAAAGGTAGAACATTTCATTTACCACTTCCGTTACAGGAGACATTGAATAAATTATGTTCTACTACTGATCCAATAAATTATAATCATGAATTATATATTCTAGTTAGAGGTATCCCGACAAAATCAAAGATTATTTGGGAAGAAATAGTTGACGTTAAAAAAGTATTTGACGCTTTAACGTGGTTAAAACGCAACAATACTTTATACTCTCATATTATATTGCCAAATAATCACAATGATTTTTGTTTGGCAAAATTAAAAAATTCAGAATTCCAAATGAAAGAGACAGAAAATAATACAGAAGTAACATTGGATGATGTACCTGAATTATTAAATGATCCGTTAGAAGAGATCAAAAATGATATAGAAGTTACATTAGAAAATCAACAAAAAGCAATGTTAACTCAAGTTACTGATGGAAATGATGACTATTACGAACAATATACTATCTATCCCTTATATGAAAAGAAAGCAAATAAAACTGCGGCAACCTTATATCAAATGTTAAAAATTCAGGACTTGCCTTTGGATAATCGTGAACAATATTTAGATTTAATGTGTTTTCCAGATTTATATCCTTTTGGTATTAATGGACAACATGAGACTAGGCAAGTCAAACTTTTTGATCATGAATTTATTAAATGTCGTTTGACATCTAAACATCCACAGTACAGATTAAATCAACAATATTTATTTTATTTATTGAACAATGCGAATATTCGTCAATTAAGCCGTGGAATTTATCATAAAATGAACGTAACTAATCCGCGAGTTCGTTATACGGCTGCAGAATATTTAGAAGCAGTATCGAAAGAATTATTGGAATCTAATTTGAATACAATATTTGCCACACTTCGAAATACAGAGCAATATTGGCGTAAACCGAGAAGCGATTTAAATTGTATGACGCAGCATTATGGACCTGCGACATGGTTTTTAACATTAAGTTCGAGTGAGTGGTTATGGGAAGATTTAGGCGAATATATTCGTGAGGTAAATGGATGGCATGACACTTCTTTATGCGTTAGCGTACTTGTTGCTAGAGATCCTGTATCAACATCCAGGTTTCTCGATAATAAATTTCGGGCAATGCTTGACTTCATTAGCTCCAAAGATCATCCAATTGGAGAAGTAACACACTATTTCTGGCGACGAGAATACCAAGGTAGAGATATACAACATTTCCACTTATTAATTTGGATTAAAAATGCACCGATTTTCGGTGAATCTGTTATTGAAGAAGTTTCCAAATTTATTTTACAATATATAAGCTGCAAAATGCCGGATCAAAATATCTCGCCATTATTGTACAGGCGTGTTAATACGCATCAACGACATATACATAATGATTATTGTCTTCGCTCTAAAAAAGTAGGACGTAAAGTTATTCGTCGGTGTCGTTTTGGATTTCCTCGTCCCGTTACTGAAACTTTGAATATGAGAGATGTGGCAACTTCGATAGCAGGTAGAAAACAATTGAAACATAAAAGTAGGCTTTATGATCTTCCTCGAACAGATAATGAAGTTAATATAAATGAATATAATCCTGTTCTTCTTACTGCATGGGAAGGTAATATGGATATACAATTTATTGGTGAAAAATCATCACTGCTTACCTGGTACATTACTAAATATATGAATAAAGCGGGAAAAAGTGAGTTGTCTGATACCATCCTTGATAGCAAGAATAATAAAAACAAATCATTAGCGAGTTGTCTTTGGAATATCGCTTTACAATTTACGAATAATAGAGAATGTGGAGCTCTCGAAGTTGCTGATACATTGTTAGGTATTCCTTTATATGGAACTGATCGAAACACGACTATTAAATGGTTAGATGTTAACCAGATACGATATAGAAAATTAAAAAATCGCAAAGAAATTGAAGCTCTCGATGCTGAATCTACAGATATATTTTATCCATCTTTAATAGATAATCATTATCCACATAGACCAAACGAACTAGAAAATATGTCTCTTTATGAATTTGCACAATGGTACGATATCTCGAAAATAAAACCGAAAAATGAGGATATTGAATATTTTAAAATAGATGATGGTTATTATCTTAAACGGCGACAGCGTGGATATCTTATTAATCATTATAGATATGATGTTAATACACAGCCAGAAAATTATTTCTTTTCGTTATTGCTTATGTTTCAACCATGGCGAAAATTGGAGGATCTTAGAAATGAATGCGACACTTATGCCGAATCGTTTCACAAAGTAAAACTGCATCTTGTAGAAGCCTTGCAATATCATGAGAGATTAGAAGAATTGCAAAAAGCATTTCAAACTGCTAAAGAGTTAGTTCAGCAATGCTTAGATGACGATTTACAGAAACAACAGTCTCAGGATGATCCTGAAAATCCGATAGGTATTCAAAATATAGAGGCTGGTGAAGCGATGCAAGATTTTAAAGATCTTGGTGATAAAGTAATTCGAGAAATCGATGTATCTGAAATGATAGCAAAATTAAATATGGATCAAAAACGAGTATTCGATAGAGTTATTAATACTGTAGATTCAGATAAATCAGTATTACGATTATATGTTAGCGGAGAAGGTGGTACTGGAAAAAGTTTCTTAATCAAGACTATTAAATGCTGGATAAAACAAAATCTTAACAAAGATACTGCTGTAGCAGCACCTACTGGTATAGCAGCATTTAATATAGATGGTTTGACAGTTCATAGATTGCTTCAATTACCCGTTGAACATGGTCATACTCCTAAGTATAAACAAGTATCTGATCATGTATTGAAAGTTTTACGAGCAGATCTTAAAGATGTTATTCTTTTTGTAATTGATGAAGTGTCAATGATATCTAATTTGACTTTAATGTATATACATCTTCGATTGTCTGAAATATTTGACACTAGTGATTGCGATGATGGTTGGTTTGGTCAAAAGCACATTCTTTTATTCGGAGACTTGCTTCAACTACCTCCTGTACACGAAGATCCTATCTTTATGCATTTATCCGATGAAAAAATTGCTAAACATCTTGGTTCCTTAAGTGCTGTTAATTTATGGACTACATTATTTGACTACGATGAATTGATAATCAATATGCGCCAGCAAGGAGATAACTCTTACCGTGAGTTACTGTCAAGAATTCGTATTGGTTTACTGACAAAATCTGATTGTAAGATTCTCGAAAGTAGAAAAATATCTTTCAAAGGAGATTCTTTCGAATCTAGATTAAACGAATTATGTAATTTTATTGACAATCTGCCATCAGATACCATTTGTTTACTGCCTACTTGTCGTATGTGTGATGTTCTCAATGATGCAATGTTAAGTCGCATTGTCTCTAAAGAAATATTATCAATTGCTGAAGATACGATTAAATGCATTCCATATGTAAAAAAGAAAGTATTAAAAGTATTGTCAAATAATGATGATGATAATAATTCTAGAACAGCTGGGCTTTCAAAACAAATAACAATTAAAATTGGAGCAAAAGTTATGATACGGCGTAATATTGATGCTAGTTTGGGTCTTGTAAATGGTACAATCGCTACAGTGATTTCAATTGTACAAGATATATCTACTGATTACGTAGAAAAGATTAAACTTCTTTTACCGTCAGGATTAGAATATTTAATTGAAAGAGTAAGTGTTAAATTTGAAGTGATTGATAGAGCTTATGTTATCAGAAAACTATTTCCATTATCTTTGAGTTATGGCATCACTATTCATAAAAGCCAAGGATTGAGTTTGCAAAGTGCTATTATGGACATTGGTAACTCTGTATTTAATTGTGGCCAAATTTACGTTGCATTGTCGCGAGTAACATCTCTAGAAGGATTACATTTGATTAATTACGATCCTTCATCGTAATAGCTAGCGAAGAAGCTATCATCGAATATAATCGTCTAAAAGGGATACATAAACCCAAAGCAGAAATGATTACCGTTTCAAAAGAGCGTTATCGCAAAATAAAAGATGTTCTATGGGCATTACCAAAAGTAATTACTTCTGTCCAAAAATCACATGAAAAAGTTCGACAAAATACTGCTTGGGTCATACATGGTTTCCAAAATACAGACGAGGTTTCATGCTATGCAAATGCGGTATTGCAATGTTTATTGCATTTAAATGTCATTAGACAGCAATTGTTTAATTGCGATATATCAGATGTTTTACGTATATTAATGCATCGATATGAAAATCGAATGAGCAATTTAAATACATATGTAATACGACAATGTTTAGGAGAATATTTTTCAAGCGCTGCAAAACGAAATGCGTCTGATTTTTTTATAGCTCTTTGCGAAAAATATGATTGTATAAGAAGTTTAATAGAATATCAAATAACTTCTACTACGCGGTGCAAAACTTGTGGTAATACAAAAACTATTGTTGATAATAATATTATTATTTCGATTCCTGTTAATAATTTGAAAAAGAAAAGTTATACTCTTAATGATTTATTAAATGTTACATTTTCACATTGGTATCAATCACACAATGAATCATGTGAGCATTGTACTGGAAATGATATAATACTTAAAAAGGAAATAACATTGACAACAGAGATAGTTGTTATTCATTTAATATTATTTTCATCGCAGGATGATAAATTAATGAAAGCAACAGACAAATTTAACTTATGTGCTGTTCCAACAACTAAAGTATTAATAGCTGGTCAATTGTATAAGACGATGAATGCTATACTTCATCATGGTTCACGTATTGATGAAGGTCATTATATAAGTATATGTAGAGAAGGAATATCTAATATTTGAGTCGAAGCTGATGATGCGCAAATTAAAAAAAGGCAGTGGCCTAGAGGTGCTAAAAATGTTTATATAATATTTTTACAAGAAATTGCTAATAAATAATATATATTGGAAATTATAAAATAAAGAAGCATTTATATAAAAAACTCTTCATTAAAAATACATTTTTATAATATCAAACTTATGATTAATACTTAATTATTTAATAATTGTATTTCGATCAGTCCCATATAAAAGAATGTCTCGTAATGTATCAGCAATTTCGTGAACAATGCTTCATATTCTGTATTATTTGTGAACTACATGTGAAAATATTTATATAAATCTGCAATAATTTGTTTTTATTTTTTATCCTTACTATTAAAAATAGAATTGTATAACTCACCTTTTCCGTTTTATTTTTATATTTAATGATGAACTAAATAAGCAGCAACAATTATTCATCAATGGATTTAGAATAGATTGTGAATAAATATATATTTTGAGTGACATGCTGATTTGTAATTATCCGTTATTTTTACAATAAGAGCTAAGAAGTTTGAAGGATCTAGATATTTATAGTAAGCAAAGAAGACCGTTGTATTTTGATAAAATATGACGGGGGTGGTGGCGGGTTCTTTGCTTATTCATTTTAAGATGTTTAACATATACTACAAAAAAGAATGATATAATCCCTAAAAACTTACCTTTTTAAAAAAAGGTAAAAAAAAAGCGCCAAGTACACGTGCCATGTGAAAAAATGTTACACAAAAAAGTGTTATTTTTTTTTAATTAAAAGAACTGCTCTACAAAATAATGTTATTTTAACTCTATACAAAACAGTGTTATTTTAATGTGAAAAACTGTATTTATATATATTTATAAAATAGTGTTATTTTAAATTATTGAAAATAAAAACTTATAAAAATATTTTAACCCAAAAAAATGGTACAAATATATCCTACAAAAATAATGATATCAACAACTTGCGCCAACTGAAAATAAAAATTTAACAAATTTAACAACAAAACAGTTGTACAAAATAGCTGTTTTAATTTCTTACAAAATAATAATATTAAAAAGTTGCGCTAACTAAATAAAAATTTATGCTATATATATAAAATTTATTTATTTCCAATATGAAAAGAAAAGATATATCCAAAAATACAAAACACAGAAAACAAAATAAAAAATTGATAGAAAAATTAAAACTTAGAAATTAATATAAAAAATTAAAACTCTATACAAAAATTAAAAATTAATACAAATAAAGAAAATAGAAAAAATTTTAATTAAAAAAGCTTGGCGCTGCTAAACTAAACAATATGCTAAAATTAATATTCTTTAATACATTTACATTGTAGTTATTGATGTAACTAAGTTAAATATATTTCTATAAAATTAAATTTAGATCTAAATTAAATTTATTATCTGTTGGTTTTAATATATACTTTGAAAGTTAGCAGCGCCAAGTTTTTTTAATTAAAATTTTTTCTATTTTTTTTATTTGTATTAATTTTTAATTTTTGTATAGATTTTTAATTTTTTATATTAATATCTAAGTTTTAATTTTTCTATCAATTTTTTATTTTGTTTTCTGTGTTTTGTATTTTTGGATATATCTTTTCTTTTCATATTGGAAATAAATAAATTTTATATATATAGCATAAATTTTTATTTAGTTAGCGCAACTTTTTAATATTATTATTTTGTAAGAAATTAAAACAGCTATTTTGTACAACTGTTTTCGGTTAAAATATTTGTTTAATTTTTATTTTCAGTTGGCGCAAGTTGTTGATATCATTATTTTTGTAGGATATATTTGTACCATTTTTTTGGGTTAAAATATTTTTATAAGTTTTTATTTTCAATAATTTAAAATAACACTATTTTATAAATATATATAAATACAGTTTTTCACATTAAAATAACACTGTTTTGTATAGAGTTAAAATAACATTATTTTGTAGAGCAGTTTTTTTAATTTAAAAAAAATAACACTTTTTTGTGTAACATTTTTTCACATGGCGCGTGTACTTGGCGCTTTTTTTTTACCTTTTTTTAAAAAGGTATATACTTACATATATATTAATTTTATTTTTATCTGTATTTTACAGCTCGAAGAAGAGGGAGAGCTGCAGGCATAAAGAGACAGCAAGAACATTTTATGCAATTCTTATATCAACTGGTTTTTTCAGGCTATTCATGGAGCGCAAGAGGAAGGGGACGTGGAAGAGGATTTAATAACGGAACAAATTAATTGCTGCCTTAAAGTACTGCCATAGAAGATAAAAAGATTGCCAAAGACATTTAAGGACTTCTCATGTGTTCGGTTCAAGACTTATTTTAATAATCGAGAAGATCGGTATTTTATGTTATATATTTTGTTGACATTGTGTTGTTTACACAATAAGCCGAGATTTATTATTTGTGATTTATTTTTCATCAATCTAATCAATATATGCAATATAAGGAAAGAGAAAAGCATAATATCGTAAGAGAAATATTGTAAATTAATTTAGAGATATGGAACTCTTCCTTTTGATTATTTTTTTAATGCTGGGATTTACTTGCAACTTTCAATTGAAATAATTATAAAAATAATTATTATTCTATTATTAATACAAAATAAAATATTAAATAGAAGATTTTAATCAGAACTTTTGCTACTAGAATATTGAGCTATTACATTTGTGATACGCAGACTAAGTGACGCGCTCCTTAGTTACGAGCGTCCGGCGCTGCGTTGCTAAGACGCGAGCAGTAAGAGGGGAGCAATAGGCGTGAGTCAAGAAATCTGGCAGAAAGTTGCAAGTAAATCCCAGCACTGTTTTATGAGATTAATTTGATAAAAAATGTCTATGACATATTATTTGTCTATAATAAGATAGTTTTGTAATGTGTTCTAATGTTATTAAATTGGATTTAAGATACACTAAGAGATTATTTTTAAACGACAATATTTTATAGAAACTCTCCTGCTTTGTTAATAAATAAAATGGTCATTTATTAATTTTCAGTGTTGTTTAACTAAAATACATAAATTAATAGCATAAGTTCACGTAACAATGTTATACCAAAATCATGGATGTGTTTCATATTTTAGTAAATATCATATTTCTGCATAATACTGACAACGCTAAAAATTTTATAGGCAATATATTGTACATACATATATCTTTTCAAAATTATTTTATTTTAGAAAAACTAAGTCTAGACGTAGATAGACTTACATTGTTATATAGGTATACATACTAGACATAGATAGACTTACATTGTTATATTGGTATACATACCAGACATAGATAGACTTACATTGTTATATTGGTATACATACTAGACATAGATAGACTTACATTATTATACATACTAGACGTAGACTTACATTGTTATATAGGTATCCATACTAGACGTAGATAGACTTACATTGTTGTTATACATATTAGACGTAGACTTACATTGTTATACAGGTATATAGTGAAAATAAAGACAATCTGATGAAAAATATATAGCTTCACAGCTTTTGGTATAATTGTAACGTGAACATAAATTTATTACCTGTTAGTTTGATTTTTTCCAAATTCTTTTTTATTTATTTATTTATTTATTTATTTATCATAGACTTTTCATGATCCATAATTATGTTCATAAAATGTACACATGCAAATGTTAGTATTTGATTGCAAATTCAATGATGAAATGATAGAAACTATTTTGCTTTGAGTCAGGGTGAACTGTCAAGTGACAGATAAATTGTACTAGAATAGATTGATGTAGTTGTATAGCGATAAAAATATCAATTTAAAAAAGATGATCAGAATTAAAGCGAAGAAACATTTATACAAAGGTTCCACTGTTGTGAATACTGATCCTATATTTTACAATCAGCATGTATCAAATCTTTCGCTGTTTGCTTCTCGTTGGAGATGGGCAGGATCTCCTTTACCTCTTTGCTACTGACCAATTGTACATTTCTATCTTCGTAGTAATGTACTTGTACTTTGAGGCTATCTCTCAATTCGGCGTTTCCTGAATTTGGAGTAAAACTTACGGTCCACACCGAACGCCAGCGACCATTCCAGAAGTTTTTAGGTTGAAACTGATGATCTTCTATGCATGCTGTTAGCGTTACGTTTCCTGCATAAAAATTAATGTTATTTCTCACTTTCCTCTATCTGTGTGTGAAGAATTGTAATATTTAATTTAGTTTACATATCTGATTTTATATGTGCTACTTAATTGTACTTACTGTCTATTACTGCCAAATCTCTATAGCCCAACCAATATGTTACGCTGTTTAGCAAAGTTCTCCAGCTAAAAATATACCGGTCTTCTTGAAAGGATTGATTGATTTCGCTTTATCCTGCAAATCAGCGCTATAATTTAGACAATATTCAAATATAATCAAGAAATAATATACTTATAAAACAATAAATAAACATGTATAAGCATATATATATACGAAATTTTCAATCTACTTATTCGATAACACCAAATATATTTTCTGCAACAGATTCAAATATAATATTAACCTTAACCTTAATAACATTATATCTGGGCGTCGCGATGCTACCGCGTACCGCGTACCGCGTCGCTTGCTTAGAACATATATAAATGGAAGGGGAATAGCAGGCTGAAAAGTGTCGGAAGGAAGTGAGAAAGAAAATCGTAGTTGCCTCTCTCTTGTGAGTAACTACACATACAAGCATCGTGTCTGTAGATATACATATTTTTGTGTACACACACATGTGACTAATGTAACCTTATTTTTCATTGGTCCAAACCGGTAAGCCGTACATGCGCACTTTTGAGCAGTTACTCACAAGAGAGAGGCAACTATGATTTTCTTCCTTACTTCCTTCCGACATGTTTTTCTATCGGGAAACAAAGGCATTCCCCTTCCATTTATATATGTTCTAAGGTCGCTTGATACCTATCATAACTTTTGTAAAAAAAGTACCCGGAATTTCTCATTTAAAAGTCCCGCGGTACATGTATTGTGTTATAGCCCGAAAAGGCTATACACGAATTAATAGATATATAGTATTTTAGAGATATTATTTTATACGATAAGACATTGCTCAACGTGTAACGCGAATACAGATCACGTTACGAACGTTGACCGAGCGAAGCGCTGACAACGCGAGCCACGCGTGAAGCCCGAGCGACCGCGCAATCACTCATTACGAAAACGCGGAAATCAAGGCAAGCGAAATTAATGCATTGCGAAAATGCAACGTAGAGGTCCTACCTAAAAGCGAAAAGGAAATTGCGAAAATGCAAGCAAAGAAGTCCCTTAGAACTCCTTAGCTTGCATCCAGATCTTGCCGCAAAAATCGAGCGACCCGACACATGGTCTTGTCGCTAACCGATCCCCTCCTGGGAAACCAAGGGGAGATAATAAAAAGACCCATCGCTAACGATCGGCGGGCAGTCTTGATCATCAATTAATATTACGCGGGCAGTCAATAACGCTTTACGGAAAACTATTACATTAATGCCACGCAGTCGGCAGAAAGAAATACGAAAGATCGAGAAGTGAGTCTCGCGACCGAAACTCGACTCCAGACACGCGCACGCCAAGATATCCGATATCGCGATACTCGACGCAAGTGACGTGCGGGGACTTTGTAATTAAGCCGAGATACAAATAAAATAGATATATATATATTTATTCCAAATACAACGGTGTCCTTTCTATTAATAATAAACCCGTGAGTTACTCGGGCGGCGCCCGAATTTCCAAATTCCTTCCGGCAAACGATCCTAACTACCGTGCCTCTCCGGAGGCATAACATAATTTGGTGGCAGCGGTGGGATCTGCCGGGGCATCGCCAGAGCTCACTCAAGACCTGCAAAAGACACGGTTGTGTTAAAAGAAGCGGGCACGCCAGCAATCAATTCAATTGAAGTTGACGGACGGAAGCAGCAGCCAAGCCTTCCCCAAGACCTGCAAAGCACCCAGGGTGTAAACAGGACAGACACGCCAGCACACGTGAATCGTAAGCTGACGGAAACCATAATCGACGGAAGACAACGCAAGGACAACAGAACGAGCATCGCCATAACAGCTGTAGCAGAAACGTGAGCCGCCAAGCATCGCGACCTACGATAACTCTACGGACAACGCACCGACGCCGGACAACGACCGCCGTACGACGAGCATCGTCAGCCGTATCAGCCGCCGAGCGAAGGACTGCAGCGTCAGCAACCTGACATAGCGAGCGATCATGCGAGCCGTCATAATATTGTAAGTCCGAAAAAATTGAATAATTATAACTGCGTGAATGTCGGAAGGTTCGAATATACCGAAACCAATAGCGAACCGATCGTGGTTACTGAGCGAACCAGCCCGACGAGCGATTAAATTAAGCTTAACACCGCGAGAAAATCTTTATAACGTGCGGAAAAACTTAGAAACGCAATACTCGAGCGAAAGCGAGCCCGAGTTACCGGAAAACGTCGTCACAGAACGCGAATTTCCATTTAACAATTTGGACGAAAGCCTACTCCCGCGTAATACGACTGACCCCACTGATAACGCTCAACGCGAGACTAAACGTACGCGACCGTACATTAGCAGAACTCCAAGTAGAGTATCTTTACGGCGCGAATTTTCATTAACTTCCTACGAGAGCGTTCTGTTCGATCCGGAAGAAATTTATAGCCAACAGGAAATTAAAATGGCCGAATCGCGAAATCCGAACGAACGTACTCCCGCAAATCTGCCGCGAGGCGCGGTAGACGAGGAAATAGAAAACATGCGGCGATCCATTCGCCAGATGGACCAAAACATAGCGGAGGCGAATCGCACGCCGCCTCCCGAAGCACATCGCGAGGAAAGAAGAGATGATACGCAACTCTTCGAAATACTAAATGAAATGCGCACAGAAATAAGAGCATTGAATAGGCGAGTAACGCGAGTAGAAGACGCGATTATGGATTTGCCACGTCACGGATGTACCCGCCGAGAGAACGATAACGACGCGTTTAATGCCACATACGGGCGAACCGACCGCGACATCAGAAATCGACGTAGCATTGCTCCAAATTACTTGCCGTTAAAAGAAGCAAGAACTATGATTCCCGAATTTGACGGAACCTCGCGACATAAGTTATTAGAATTTTTAAATGCATGCACGTACGCTGTTCAAGACATAAATCCCGCGGATGAAGAATCTCTAATCCGAGCAATTTTATATACGAAATTAAAAGGAAAAGCCATGCAGGATTTCGAGACACGAAATATTCAGACTTTCGACGAACTAAAACAACAACTCGAGACTTGTTACCAGTCGAAACAAAGCACGACACATTTACAGATCGAATTCAATTCGTTAAAACAAAAGCCGAATGAAAATGCGCACGCTTTCGGACAACGCGTTGATTTACTAGCGATGAAATTATACGATTCGATGATCGAAGGAAAAGAGCATTCCGCATCATCAAAACGCACGATTCAACAAACAATCCAAGAGCAGGCATTAATAAATTACCAGATCGGGCTACACGACGAATTACAAGTACTCGTACGCGCACAGCGATATACGACGCTCCAAGAAGCGATAACGGGCGCGAGCGCCGAAGAAAAACTCAGACCGGGAACAGCGAGAACAAGTAGTTTTGTTAATAAAAATAAAACCGAATCAAGTTACTCGCGAAATAGTCGAAATCCGACACCGCAATGCTTTAAATGCGGAAAAAACGGACATTACGGACGCGATTGTCGAAGTGGCCGATATGCGCTCCCGAAACCGGAAAAACCCTCGCGGATAAACGCAATAAGTAAATACTGCTCGCATTGCAAGAGAACAGGACACAGCCGCGACGAATGCTGGAGCCTAAACGGAAAACCGAAACATAGTACAGATAAACTAAAAATCGGAAATCAGCAAAAAACGCGCGAAGAAAATATACGCGACCGAAAGAAATCGCGACGACAGAAAAGGAACGCCGATAGCGCAAGTAGCAGCAGCGAAGACGAGCAGGATGAAGCGAGAAAGAAACAACCGCGACCTGCATCTGAGTATCGCGTTACACATATTAAAGATATGCCACGCGCACAGAAAAAAACGGATTTATTGCTAATAACATTATCAATGCGACAAGCAAAAGACGGAAAAATACAGATGTTGTACGACTCAGGGTCGACCATCTCATTAATAAAATTGAAACATTTAAAGGATGACACACTAATACATGAAGGTAAAATCGCGCTTACAGGCATAACCGGGCATAAAGTACACACGATAGGAAAAATGTACGCCACGATTAAAATAGAAAATCACAAGGTAAAACATGCATTTTACGTTGTAAGAGACGACATTCCAATAGAATATGAAGGAATAATAGGAATTGATTTCCTTCGACAACATTCGGTATCCTGTGATTATAATCAAAATCAATTAAAAATAGGAGAAGCCGTGCTAAGATTCCATACGTTTAACAAAACTATCCTAAAACCGCGCAGCGAAACCATCGTAAAAGCGATAACGAAGCAAAATCGGATAGGAATAGTACGAGCAGAGGAAACAGCTCCAGGAATCTACCTTGGAAACTGTCTAGTAGAACCGAAGGATTATACGTGTCCCGTTAGTATCATAAATACAACCGATACGGAAGTCGAGATACAGACGCCGAACGTCACCCTCGAAAACATAGAACGCGAAATCGAATCCAAAATACACACGATACAAGCAAGAAAAAATTTTAAGCCTACTAGACACGAAACAACAAAACATCGTACAGCATTCAGAATTAACGGAATTAAAAAATAAACTAAAGGATATAAACAACGATTTGCAAAATACTAACGACAAATTCTTTACGAAAAAACAATTCGTATATCCTATGGCGACAAGCGGAATAACCACAATAATTATAATAATATTAATAATTTATATAATTATAAAAAATAAAAAGAAACATACGAAACGACCGTCAATCAGGATATACGAAGAAGACGAACCACGTATGTCCTACGGATTCCCAAAACCCATATTAAAACGTAGTTTAAGTACACGATTTTAGATAATTATAGGAATAATAAGAAACGATTATACCTCATATTGTATACGGGAAAAATGTTGTACATTAGAATAAGAAAAAATAATTTTGTTTGTTTTGCGAAAAACGTCACTTTTACACCTCCGTTTTTCTTTTTTTTACGGGGGAGGGATGTTATAGCCCGAAAAGGCTATACACGAATTAATAGATATATAGTATTTTAGAGATATTATTTTATACGATAAGACATTGCTCAACGTGTAACGCGAATACAGATCACGTTACGAACGTTGACCGAGCGAAGCGCTGACAACGCGAGCCACGCGTGAAGTCCGAGCGACCGCGCAATCACTCATTACGAAAACGCGGAAATCAAGGCAAGCGAAATTAATGCATTGCGAAAATGCAACGTAGAGGTCCTACCTAAAAGCGAAAAGGAAATTGCGAAAATGCAAGCAAAGAAGTCCCTTAGAACTCCTTAGCTTGCATCCAGATCTTGCCGCAAAAATCGAGCGACACGACACATGGTCTTGTCGCTAACCGATCCCCTCCTGGGAAACCAAGGGGAGATAATAAAAAGACCCATCGCTAACGATCGGCGGGCAGTCTTGATCATCAATTAATATTACGCGGACAGTCAATAACGCTTATTACGGGAAACTATTACATTAACGCCACGCAGTCGGCAGAAAGAAATACGAAAGATCGAGAAGTGAGTCTCGCGACCGAAACTCGACTCCAGACACGCGCACGCCAAGATATCCGATATCGCGATACTCGACGCAAGTAACGTGCGGGGACTTTGTAATTAAGCCGAGATACAAATAAAATAGATATATATATATTTATTCCAAATACAACGGTGTCCTTTCTATTAATAATAAACCCGTGAGTTACTCGGGCGGCGCCCGAATTTCCAAATTCCTTCCGGCAAACGATCCTAACTACCGTGCCTCTCCGGAGGCATAACAATTGAAAAAAAATTTTGTTGGTGAAATTAGCACCACTGCACCCAATTGTCATGCAGAGTTTGAGCGCGATCTGTCATCCAGTTTGTTTACAGCAGCTGTTTATGTCAGTCGACCTCAAGTGTGTTCTGCGATTTTTACAATGGAAAAAACTGTCGAGCAAAGAATTTGTCTTAAATTTTGTGTTGCCAACGAAATTTCTTGTGCCGAAGCGTTGAAAATGTTAGGAAAAGCCTATGGTGAGTCGTGCATTTCGAAAAAGCGTACGATTGGTATAAGGCATTCAAAGAAGGCAGAGAAGTTGTTCATGATTTGCCTCGTTCCGGCCGACCTTCAACGGCTTCGATTGATGAAAACATCGAAAAAATCAAGAAAATAGTCATCGAAAATCGTCGCCTGAGTGTTAGAGAGATGGCTCATGAGCTGCAAATGTCTCACACGTCCGCGCATAACATTTTGACTGAAGTTTTGGGCATGAGATGCGTCGCTGCATGACTTGTTCCGAAAGATTTGAATTTTTTGCAACAAACCCATCGAAAAATGGTTGCTGAAGAGATGGTTTCGCGAGCTTCTAGTGACTCAACCTTTATGAAACGTATCATAACTGGTGATGAGACATGGGTTTATAAGTACGACATGCAAACAAGTCAACAATCATCGGAATGGCGCTTCGAATTGAGTCGATAGAAGCCATAGAAAAGAATTCGCAGAAGGAGCTGAAGGCAATACCTTCTTCAGCGTTTGAAAAATGTTTTGAAGATTGGGTTAAGCGTTTGCATACGTGTATTGCCTCGGATAGGGCCTATTTTGAAGGCGACAAATAAATTTTGATTAAATAAGTAGATCTTATTTTATTTAAAAATTCTGGATACTTTTCTAGGGTGACACCCGTTTGGACACGGAACGATTGGACACCGCTCGATTGGACACGCAGTATTGGACACGGAACGATTGGACACTGCACGATTGGACACAGAATTATTGGACACCGCACGATTGGACACCGCAAATTGGACACGCACACTGCACGATTGGACACTGCACGATTGGACACTGCACGATTGGACACCGCACGATTGGACACTGCACGATTGGACACCGCACGATTGGACATTGCACGATTGGATACCGCATTATGGACACTGCACGATTGGACACTGCACGATTGGACACCGCACGATTGGACACGCACACTGCACGATTGGACACTGCACGATTGGACGCCGTACGAATGGACACTGCACGATTGGACACTGCACGATTGGACACCGCACGATTGAACACTGCACGATTGGACATAGTGGGTTCCGCCCCCCCTTCGGGGGGGCTCCACTATCAAAAAACTAGACACATAAGTTTGCGTTGAACCTCGCTTCGCGTGGAAAGTTGTAAACCTATGTGGAACCTTACTTCGCATTAAAAAGAATATGCGTGGAGGCAGTATGTTCCGCCCCCCTACGGGGGGGCTCCACTTCCCGAAAATATAACCTAACCCATACCTATTTCTGATTTAAAACTAGAATTTATGCTTCTACTTGTGCCCTCTTTATGCATAATTACCGGTGTCCAATCGTGCGGTGTCCAATAATGCGGTGTCCAATCGTGCAGTGTCCAATCGTACGGTGTCCAATCGTGCAGTGTCCAATCGTGCAGTGTGCGTGTCCAATCGTGCGGTGTCCAATCGTGCAGTGTCCAATTGTGCTGTGTGCGTGTCCAATTGTGCGGTGTCCAATCGTGCGGTGTCCAATAATTCTGTGTCCAATCGTGCAGTGTCCAATCGTTCCGTGTCCAATACTACGTGTCCAATCGTTCCGTGTCCAAACGGGATACGCACCTTTTTTTACAGAAGGTATACGTGTAAGGTTACATCTTGTATAACCGCCAGTTTATGGCGGTAGTAGATGGCGCGCGCGTCGACCTCGCGGCCGTTGATTGGTTGCTACAACGCGGGTAGCATGAGCTCACGCGATCGTGACGTACACGCGAGTCATTGGAGGTCTCCCCTCCCTTGACCGGGACTTGGCGGACAACGGCGAGAGATCCGGCACTCGTTGTTCGACTGCTAGAGAGTATTGTTTTATCTCGAGCGCTAAGGCTGATATCGCGAATGTGTAGTACGCAGTTAAATAAAAGTATTATTTATATTTTGCTAAATCTGTATCCAGTTAACAACCTTCACACTACAAAATCTTTCCACGCCTATCCTGATAGTGGATTCCCGGCGATTTACGGTCAAATAACCTGTAGATCTGCCATTCGCTTCTTACATACGTATGCACGCACATACACATTATCTCTCAAGGCGTATTTGCGGGAGCGGTGCATTTGGACACGGTATAATTGGACACGGTGCAAATGGACACGTTGCAAATGGACACGAAACTTTGTACATAGGCAAACCGTTGACAAGCCAGAAAGAAATTTTTTCTATACTTGGCGTCGCGACGCTACCGCGTCGCTTGATGCGTATCATAGGAACAATGCAAATATGTGTCTATATATATTGTACGTATTGTAGGAACAATATTGAGACACAAACGGGAATATGCAAAAGTTTATGCAATCTCTTCCTCTCTCTCCACTGAATTCAAAAATTACATCCAGAAATGAAGATATTTACTACAGAATTAATGATCTTAAAGGATAAAATTGCTAAAGATGCAGAAAAAGATAAGCACCTATATCGCAAAATATTAGGTGTAGTTGAAAATACTAGAAATCCATCAAAGAATATAAAAGCAAATGATAAAAGTAAGTAATTAAGTAAATATAGGTGCAAATGGTAAAAGTGACGTTTAGGGGATGCAACCCCGACCTTGACCTTGACATATGTTGTTAAGGTTACCCTCCTGAATGACCTTTAGAAGGTTTTAGCCATCGCTCGTTTTTTATTATTAAGGTATTAACTAAAATATTATTTATTGAATGTGTGGAATAAATAAATACATGAATGGACAGAGGAATTTTAAAGATAGAGAGAAATTAAATTAGAAATAGGTTTGGGTTAGGTTATTTCTTCCTGAAGTAGAGCCCCCCCCGTAGGGGGAGGGGGCGGAAGCCACTGTTTTATGCATACACTTTTTAATGCGAAGTGAGGTACCACATGGATTTACAACTTTTCACGCAAAGCGAGATTCAACTCATGTACAACACATGTAGAATCTCACTTTGCTTTAATAAAACAAAATATAAGCTTGGTAATTCATGCCGAAATAAACTATATACAGTCTTATGTGGCAAATATAACTTAACCCAAACCTTTCAGTTTTAAAAGTAAAGTTGGATTATTTTTTATTGTCAGACTACGTACAAACCTTGAGTTTTACAAATCTTTGTTTGTTAATAATTTTTTAATAAACAACGAGCGACGGCTGAAACCTTCTGAAGGTCACTCAGGAGGATGACCTTGACAACATATGTCAAGGTCAAGGTCATCGGGGCTGCATCCCCTAAACGTCACTTTTACCAAATACAGAGAGAAATTGCATAAGCTTTTACATATTCCCCTTTGTGTCTCAATATTGTTCCTACGATACGCACAATATATGTATATACACACATATTTGAATTTTTCATGTGTAAAATATAAATCAAGAATATATAAAACTTATTTTAAAAAAGATTAAATATTGTAAATAAAACGATTAGAATTTTTGCAATACCTTTCCTAAATAGTGTTTTAACATTTTGTAGTTGACACCTCGAAACATGTTTCATATTTTCTAAAGCTGCGTCATAGGCTTCTGTTTTATCCAACGCAGCTGCCAAATTATTATAAACTTTTATACGATCCTCTAATAAAATCTGCAGTTTAGTATCACTAATCAATTCTTCCTCTTCATTTTGATTCAAATTTGAACTACTTTTTGTCGATGACAGATATTCTAATGCTCTCCGATAACATCATATTGCAAAAGGCAGCTCTATCCGAATAAACCATCAATTTCCACGTTTCTTATTGTTTTAAAAAATAAGTTCAAGCATTATGTCAAAAAAAGTTAAATAGATTAACAATAAGTCTTGTCCCTAAAGAATTTAGTCTAAGAAAATAAATAACCTTTATTATATAATTTATAAACAAAATTATTACCTTATTTCTTTCTTTTGACTAATGCTTAACATTTCTATTTCAGGCTCTAACTCTGACACTTTCAATTCAACTATCTATGTAATATTTTTGATAAAATTCCCACAAGATTTGTTTTGTTATTTAACATTGTAACGGCAGAGCCGTTCTTGTATATAGTTATAAATATATGTATATAACCTTGCGTGCCTCGCTGTCTCCGTTTGTCTATACCTATCCTGCTTGCGCATACGCTACTCGTACTATCTCGCTTGCACGTACGCCACACGTGCTATCTCGCTCGCACGCACGCCGCTCGTGCTATTTCGCTCGCACGCACGCCGCTCGTGCTATCTCGCTTGCACGTACGCCACACGTGCTATCTCGCTCGCGCGTATGCCGCTCGTGCTGTCCCGCTTGCGCCACAGCGAACCAACTCCCACCGACGGACCGACAACGCGTAGTGGGGATACCGGCCGGGTATATAAGCCCGGCCGGCCGAAACATCGGGACCAGATCCTGTCCCGACATCCTGCTCCTGACACCGACCTGACCACTACCTCTTGGGGCTAAGGTTTTCTTAGCCCCGCCGGGTTTTCCGGCTTCTCGCACCAGCCCGGGCTGAGGTTTTCTCAGCCCCGCCGGGTTTTCCGGTTTCCCTTGCAGGCGGAGCTTGACGTGACACTCGGGCCTGCCGGCAATACCTAGCCGCCTACTCTGACAGTAGCTATAAGTGCATGTACAGACCGCGCTGTAAATATAGTCGCATGCTAGAGATAAGTCTGCTAGTTCTAAGCCTCGTAGTCATAGACCTGCTAGCCGTAAGCCTGTTAGTAATAAGCCCGCTAGTTGTAACCGCCTCCTAGTCTTAAGGCCTGTCCGTACTAAGTCCGCTAGTTGTAACCGCATGCTAGTAATAAGACCTGTCTAGTAATAAGCCCGTTAGTTATAAGGCCTGCTTGTAGTAAGTTCTCTAGTTCTAATCACGCCGTCCGCGCATGTAAATAAAATCGGGAACGATTGCACGCCGCACCTGTCTTGCGCTTCCCACCGCTTTGCGACCATCGCTTCGCGCCTGCGCGTTACGCAGATCCTACTACCAGCGACCGCCTTCATCGCACGCTATCGCCAGACCCTGCATGCTGTATCTATCTTTCTCTAACTAAATAAACAATCTTTTTCTACCTACACTGTGTCTCGTAAGCTTGAGTCTCCCCTCCTCTCGAACCCGGACACCGACGAGCCGATCCGAGCGACGAGCGAGGTGACTGCGTTACATGGCGCCCGAACAGGGACCTGCTCCGTAGAGACTCCAGCTTGCGTGCGCAGCCCGATGAGAACCTCCTGGATATATACGCTTACGAAAATCCAGCTCGTGACTCTGCTAGTCAACCACGGTCTCGACAGTACCGGGAATCTCGACGCGTTGCGACATAAACTGCGTGAATTCGTTACGAAGAATCCCGCGCTATTCCCTGAACACGACAACATCGACATGTCGAACAAGGGGGAAACCACGCCGGTACGGTCTGAGCCGACCCCAGACCAGGCCGAACCAGCCCCGGAACGATGCCAAATCTGCATCTCCCCAACCTAAATCACCAGACGATGAGAATCCTTTTAGAATTAACGAGACACGCGACTCTCTCCTCACTAGAAAAGATGATCACGTTACATTCACCACTCTTAACGGAGCTCCTTTCGATAAGGGAGCTAAAGATTACCAAAAGGAAAACAAACTTCCAAGTTATGAGGAACTTACATTTATTAGAGCACGTATTACTAATTTAAATAGCGGTAAATTCCTAATAACCATACCAATGAAACAAGATGACAAAACCCCTGTAGAACAAAGTGATATTTTGAATTGTATTAGGTCATTACGAGATGTCATAACAGAGTTAAGACTAAAATCTATTAGTATTGCTCAAAGTGACTTATACGACTCAATTCCTTGGATCTTCTTATACAAGAATTTAAAAAGATTCCTATCAGATTTACCTTTAATCATAACCATCTGCAAATCCTTAATACGCTGTCCCAACCTACATGAAAGACAGAATATGATATACGAAAAACGCGCAACCAAAATTGGAGGACACAAAGGAGTGACAAAAACTTATAATAGAATCAGACAAAATTATGCTGAACCGACGCCACCCGACCCTACCGCGGTTTTAGACCGAATCCGCAAATGGGGCCTCTGCTTCGATGGCAAAGACCCCTTCGCGTTTCTCGAGCGGCTGGACGAGCTTAAGCGATCCTATCGCTACGCCGACGAACTGTTCCTCCTAGGGTTACCCGAAATGTTACGCGGGAATCCATTACTTTAGTACCGCAACAACTACGAGGACTGGACAACCTGGGACGCCTTCTGCATCGCCTTCCGGCTAAAATACCTACCCCCCCCCCCCGACTACCGCGACCAACTGCGGCAGGATGCCCAGGCCCAAAGACAAAGACCGGAGGAACCGTACGACCATTACGCCACGGACCTGCTGACTATGATGAGGCGCGCCGGGGGCTATTCACCACAGGAAAAGGCCCGCCTACTCTACAACAACCTCAACTCCAGCTACCAACTGTATATCCGGCCGACAGAGGCCACTAGCGTCGCCGAACTAAGCGCCAGGGCAGCCGAGCACGAAAAGGCCCTCCGCCGGCAGAGAGAAGAGCGGTCATTGACACGGAGCATATCTAGCTCGCCGGTTGCCGCCGCCTCATACAGCCGAGAAGAATGCTGCTGGCGGTGCAAGCAGCGAGGACACACGCGTCTCAATTGTCAGCGACCGCCACGAAAATTTTGTTCCCGCTGTGGCAAAGACGGCGTGCTAACGCGAGAATGCCATCCACCGGCGGGAAACGACACACGGGCCGGGGAACCCGCGGCCACCGCCCGTCTCGACAGAGCCACATAAGGTTCACGCCTAGGCCGCACCTAAAAATTGAGTTGCTCAAACGACACCTGTTTGGCACTGCTCGACTCCGGCTCCGAAGTCTCGTTCGTGAGCCCAGCCACGGCGAAACGAGCCAGATACTGCGGCCACACCCCTCAGGGGGTAACCCAGCAGATCAACTTGGCCGACGGCACCACAGTATCGATCACCCACATAGTCGACCTACCGATCGCCACCGCCGAACGAACCGTGACACATACGTTCCAGGTCATGCCAAATCTCAGTGGCCCTGTCCTGATAGGCATCGACCTCTGGGCCAAGCTCGGGGTCGCGCTACCGGCGCCCCCGGGTCCAAGCGTCAAGGCCCAAGCCAGGGTGTGCGAAATCTCGACCGGGCTAACACCACGAACCACGGACGAGGACCGACGATTAAGGGAGTTCCTGGACCAGGAACTGGCCGCGTTCGACATGATACGCGGCCCGACAGACCTTATCGAGCACCACATCCACCTCACCACCAACCAGCCGATCAAACAACGGTACCGACCCCGCAATCCGGCCATGCAAGCCGTGATCGATCAGGAGGTCCGCAAAATGGAGGAAGCTGGCGTCATTGAGCCGTCACAAAGCGCCTGGAGCTCCCCGGTGGTGCTCGTCAGAAAGAAGGATAGTACGTACCGGTTCTGCATTGACTTCCGAAAATTAAATGAAGTCACGCGGAAAGATGCATACCCGCTACCGCACATCGCGGCGACGCTGGACAAGTTCCGGGGCGCGAAATATCTCACGACACTGGACTTCAAGCACGGGTACTGGCAAGTGCCGTTGGCACCCGAGAGCCGACCTGCCACCGCCTTCACCGTACCGGGAAGAGGGCTCATGCAGTTCCGAACTATGCCGTTCGAGCTGCATTCGGCTCCCGCCACGTTCCAGCGCCTATTGGACGCCGTCTTGGGGCCCGAGCTCGAACCTCACGTCCTGGTCTATCTAGACGACATCGTGATAGCCAGCCCGACCTTCGAGGCCCACCTCATGCATCTAGCCGAGGTTTTCCGCCGACTACGAGCCGCCAAGCTGCGACTCAATATGGAGAAGTGCCACTTCTGCCGGAATAGCCTCCGCTATCTGGGGCACATCGTGGACCGACAGGGAATCCGCACCGACCTGACCAAGATCAGCGCGATCGCCAACTGGCCTGCGCCCACCAACCTGCGGCAAGTCCGCCAATTCCTCGGCCTCGCCTCGTGGTACCGGCGCTTCATTGCCGACTTCTCCACCGTCACCGTGCCGCTAACCAGCCTCACGTGCAAAAACGCACGCTGTGCGTGGACCGAGGTCGAGGACCAGGCCTTCCGGAGCCTCAAGACGGCCTTAACGTCCGCGCCAGTGTTGGCGTGTCCCGACTTCGAGCAGCCCTTCACGCTGCAAACCGACGCCAGCGCACACGGGCTAGGAGCCGTGCTCACGCAGCAGCTTTCGGAAGGGGAACGAGTTGTCGCATACGCCAGCAGGACGCTGAATCACGCCGAGCGCAATTATAGCGCCACCGAACTGGAGTGTTTCGCCGTAGTCTGGGGGGTACGTCGGATGCGGGATTACTTGGAGGGGTACCGCTTTATGGTCTTGACCGACCACCAGTCCTTGCGGTGGCTTCAACGCCTGGAAGCCCCGTCGGGTCGACTCGCCCGCTGGCTATTCGTACTACAGCAGCACGATTTCGAAATTAAGTACCGTCGGGGCTCCCAGAACCAGGTCGCCGACGCGCTCTCGCGCCAACCAGAGGTCGCGGCCGCCCGGCCAACACCCCGATGTAAGTGGTACCACCGGATCCTCCAAGAGATACAAGCCAGACCGACCGACCGGCCCGATTACCAAATCCGCGACGGCCACCTGCACCGACACATCCTCCACGACCTGGACTTCCGGGAGATGGCCGCCGACGAGCAATGGAAGCGATGCGTTCCGACGTCAGAACGACCCGCCCTGCTCCAGCGCTACCACGACGCCCCCGAGTCCGGTCACCTAGGCACCGCCAAGACAATGGCCCGCATCGCGCAACTATACTATTGGCCAGGGATGTTCCGGGACATCGCACGGTACGTACGCTCGTGCGCCACCTGCCTGGCCCACAAGGCGTCGCAACGTCGACCAGCCGGACACCTCCACGCGATTCCTGTCACCGCCCCGTGGCAACAAGTCGCCATCGACCTGGTCGGGCCCCTCCCAAGTTCCAACCGAGGACATACCTGGCTCTTGACCATGCAAGACCGATTCACGAAGTGGATCGAGGTCACACCGCTGCGAAAGGCCACGGCGGCCAACGTCACCAAGGCCTTCGCCGACCAGGTGATCTACCGCCACGGATGCCCAGAGAAACTACTGTCGGACAACGGGACCCAGCTGAAATCAACGCAACTGGCCAAGCTATTGCGGGACTTCAGCATACAGCACCGCATCACCGTACACGCCGCAGTGTAATCCGGTCGAACGAGCGAATCGCACGATCAAAACGATGATCGCACAGTACGTGGGAAGGAATCAAAAGACCTGGGACGAGCAGGTGCCTGCCCTACAATACGCGTACAACACCGCCTGGAACGAGACCACCGGATACACCCCCGCCTACCTCAACCATGGCAGGGAACTAGCCCGGCCGCATCCAGAGGACCGGCACCAGCCAAGAACCGCGGTCCCGCCGGAAACGACCCAGCGCCATCTGAGGGAGGCTCACGAACTCGTGCAGGTCCACTTAGCCCGGGCGTTTCAACACCAGGAACGCCACTACAACCTGCGGAGGCGAGACTGGCAGCCGCGAATCGGGGAGCTCGTGTGGAGAAGGAACCACGCCCTCTCCAACAAGGCCAAAGCGTTTAACGCAAAATTAGCCCCGAAATTTGTAGGGCCCTTGGAGGTACGCCGGATTGTATCTCCGGTAATTGTAGACCTGCGAGATACGCGGGGGCGCTGGCACCGCCACGTCCACGTCCAGGAACTGAAGGAGCAACCGGACCAGACCGAAAATGACGAAAACAACCCGGGCGAACCGAGGGCGCAAACCCCCGGGCGACGCCACCGCGACGTCGGCACTGGCCGACCGGGAGCAGCGACGCCCGCGAGATCGGCGGACCGCGCCCGATAAAATCAATTAGTAAAAAAAAATAATTGTTTTTAAAAAAAAGTATGTAATTATTTATAATGTATTTTTTGAAACAATTATTTGTTTTTTTCTTTACACTAATTGATTTGTCTCATTATTCTGTGCATAAAAGTATTACGGTAAGATTATTGAAAACTAAATATTTTACGAGATATTTTACTTTTTATATCAAAATATGTCAGATTAAAATATAAAATAACTCAAAAAGTACTTAATGAAAAAATACTTTGTTATAGTGTTTTGGAAAGCTCTCGACATAAGCTATAAGAATATGCAATAAAAAATAGGGGATTCCATTTAAGAAATTAAAGGTGTCCTTGACTTGACCTTAACGATGCCATCCGAGGTCAAACCAATGACACCATCTTATGTTCCCCTCAAAACCATACAATTTTTGTTCAAAACGTTTTTCTCTAAAATGCTTAGTTTTTGAAAGAAAAGAGGTGTACGTGTGGTCTAGGACACCCTGTATACGAATGCGCGTTCGCGAGTATAATTACTAGCTTATCGTTTTCGAAAACATGGTCAGCCAAAATCTTCCATAATCATTTTTCAACAATGTATTTATGACAAATATGTTAATTGACAATGCACAGATTCACTCAAATGTAAACATTCGCTCAATTTCGCTAATATAATCTAACTTTGCTCAATATAACATCGATTAGAAGAAATCAGTTCTCTTCCTTGCACTATTCCGCGATATTCTTAATAACTGTTAACCATTTTATTACTTTTCTTCTTGTGTTGCACTATTCCGCGATATGTAAACATATTTAATAAATCAATAAATGCAAAAAGTATTTGATCTCTTTTGGTTATATCATTTATTAGAATACATTTTAGAAGAAATAATATACTGTTAAAATGTATGCGTTTATTCAATAGAATGGACTTGTATCATATTCATATTAAATGTATGAATAAGAAACAAGTCCATCTTCTTCGTAATAAAAACAATTTTCTTCCTATTGCTTTCTATATTTTAATATTTATTCACTTACACAATTTACAGTCTGTTTGATAAGAGCGTGTCCGGCAAAACTTTTACATGGGAACTGTTAGACGGAAAATTCCAACAGGAGCCGGTAGGAAGACTGTTCGCCTAAGATGCTTTGTAAAGATAGCTTCAGTTATCATTCGATCTTCGTAACGAAAAGACGCATTTCGCCATGAGTGCCGCATACGCATCGCGATTCGAAGCCGTGTTTCTCTGTACACATCCGAAAGGACCAAAAATGTCGCGTCAATCGGCTGCTAAGTATATGAGAAAGTCTAAGACATTTGTAAATAAGTGGATGAAACGATATACAGAAGTAAAAAACGTCGATGACTTACCGGAACGTGGCTCTACGCAGAAAATGACGAACAAAGAGGACAAACTGATTCTACGGATGTTTGCGAATAATAATCGTCTATCGTTACGAGGCGGACAAGCAGAATTTAAGAAAAAAAGTCTAAATATATCATGTGACACGACAAGAAGACGTCTACGTGCTCATAATGTGAAATATCGAAGCACAGTGAAGAAACCTCTACTGTCCGAAAAGCACGTCAAAAAAAGAATTGCTTGGGCGCAAGAAAATATGGATCGCGATTGGGACAATGTAATTTTTTCCGACGAAGCTTCCTTTTGGGCAGATATTTCTATCGCTCGAATCTGGTGTATACCAACTAATAGACTTGTCCAGTGGACCGTCAAACATCCGGTAAAAGTGCACGTTTGGGGCTGCTTCTTAATGCAAGAATTTGGCACTTTGCATATCTTCACAGACAACTTAAACGCTGCCAGAATGGTCAAAATTTATGAGAAGGCTTTATTACCATCTACCCAAAAGTGGTTCATATCGAAGAAGGAAAAATGGATACTACAGGAGGACAATGACCCTAAACATCGAAGTCTTCTTTGTACCGCATGGAAACAAGAAAATGACTTAATTACTGGATTGGCCGTCACAGTCAGCGGATGCAAATCCTATTGAAAATGTTTGGTCCCGGATGAAGCTTAAGCTTCGTGGAAAAAAAATTGGAAGATCATGCAGTTAATTCGACAAATTAAATTGATCTGGAGATCTTTACCTAAAGAATATGCTATAAAATTAGTTGAAAATATGCCTTGGAGATGCCAGGCAATTATTGATAACGAAGGCGACTGGACAAGTTATTAATAATAAAGCATCATAGTTCTTATCAAGTAGTATGTGTGTATTTTATTTCAAGAAGTCATTACAATAAATTGTTTATTGAGTTTTGCCGGACACTCTCTTATCAAACAAACCGTATATTATTATTATTGATTATACGATTTGTATACAGTTTAACTTCTGTATTAAAATTATCTATAAAAATAAGATAGATCTGCCTAAAAAGACATCACAGATGTAAAAAAAAGCGCTAAGTATATCTTTCTCCAGCCAAAATAGTCCTTTACAAAAATTAATCGCCATCAAAAATATTTTCTCAAAAATTATATTTATTTTACAAAAATTTATCGCCACCAAAAATATTATCTTCTCAATAATTATATTTATAAACTATATTTTATCTGTATTAATAACATGGGAAAACAACTTAAAAAATTAGCATAAAAAAGAAGTGAAATCAATAAATCACGCTAAGTAAATTTAGGAAAATATAATGCATAATATTCAGTTGAATTGCTTTCTATAATTAAAGTGTATAAATCTATTTAATGTAAGTCTATGTAATGTATTAAAATTACGAAATTTTGCATTCTTTATTTATCTAATATTGCATTCTATTCTATTTGCAAAAGCAAATAAAATGCAATAAAATATATGGCATAATAGGAGGTGTATAACTTAAAATTGATTGTACAAATGTATAATTATTATATATTTTTAAAACATTTATATACATATATACAAATAATAAATTATTTATATCTAAATAATTATTAATATTTATTTAATCTAAATACACTCAAACGTATATTCAAGAAAAAAAAATACAAGACACAAAAATTTAAATTTCGAAAATTCAAAAATTTATAGTTAAAAAAATAAAAATTCAAAAATTAAGGTTAAAAAAAGAAATAAAAAAATTTAATGCAAAAAAATATAAAGTTAAAAATAATTAAATTCAAAAAATTTTATGCGCAAAAAAATTGACGTTAAAAAAGTAAAAGTAAAAAAAATTTTATGTGCAAAAAAACAGCCCTGTTATGTAAAGTTATTTTAGTTTGTATATTTTATACATAATGTTAATTTTGTAACGATGCATTCCCTCCATCGTTACTAAACCGTACCCGGCCGCCGATCCGCCGGAAGTCCGCCGCCCCACGAACACCGGTCGGGCAAATGCGAAGGCGCTGAGCGCCCATTTCTAAATAATATCAGAAACGCGTAAACATCTAACCGCCGTTAGACGCGCGAAAACATCGAGAACCGACGACGCGCTCGGGTAACCGCCCGACCGTTACCGAAAATACCCGAGTCGCGCGCGCCGGTTCAACGATAAACCAGATTAGAACAATAGGCGAATTACGCAGACGCGCGCGCCGAAAACCGGTATAAATAGAGCGCGTTTCTGAATATCGAGACCAGATCTTCCGCACCGCCAGAGTCTGTAAGACGCCTGGAAACCGCCTAGATCCTTAACCGCATAAAGAGAGAGAAAACGGGGTTGGGTGTACTCAGCCTCCGCCGAGAGTTTGCGGCATCTCCGAGAGTGATCCTTCCGAAACCGATTACAACGAGGCAAACGGGAACGGGCGTACTCGTCCCCGTCGAGAGTGCTCGACACCTCGCATAAATCCGACCACCTGCGTGCAACGGCGATCTTCTAGTGGTGGGGAGTTCTCTGCCATCGACGGGTGTTCTCGTCAACCGTTGCACTCCCGAATTACACGGGGAAAGACCATCCCGAATTACTACCGAACGCACTAGACGCGCTTAGCTAATACCGCCATTACGATATCCGGACTCGCCATTGATACGGCGCGCTAAGTCCCGCGCCGGGGGATGATCCACATCCCTACCGCGACACCGATCGACATACGCGATCAATACCGACGCGTCGAAGGACCGCCAACCGGGCCGACCGAAATTACCGCCCGATAGCTAACGTCATCTGCCGAAAGCGCGGTCCGCGAGCAATAATCAATATTCGATCGATCCGCCGAAAACTCGAACCGCGCCACGCATCCGTGAGTTGCATTGGATGCACCGCGCCCGATACGATCGTACCGCCGTACCATCCAGCATCGTACCCGCATCTACATTATATCTATATTCAATCGATTATAATCATTTATACATCGCACACCGCCGTATCGCCGTACAGGCGACCGCTTCACGCATACAACGATACACCGACACGCACTCACACGCTTGTATCATTCGCTCATACATAACAATCTTACAGTCGATACTCTGCGCCCAACTAATTATTGTTATACATTTGCGCGCTCACTCACTCGTCACTCGTCTCGCACGCACACCAATACACTCGCACATCGATACACACTCACGCACATAAACACACACGCTGTACATATACACCACAACACGCAATAAATTATATTTTATCTCACATCACTTTCGTTCGTCTCTCGATACCCTTTCACGAGCCCCGGATCCCGACCGAGTTATCCGTCACCGCCTCGCGAAAGCGGTTTATTACAATTTTAATTGGAATAACAGCGCTAAGTTTTTTTTGCACATAAAATTTTTTTTACTTTTATTTTTTTAACATCAATTTTTTTGCGCATAAAATTTTTTAAATTTAATTATTTTTAACTTTATATATTTTGCATTAAATTTTTTTATTTCTTTTTTTAACCTTAATTTTTGAATTTTTATTTTTTTAACTTTAAATTTTTGAATTTTCGAAATTTAATTTTTTGTCTGGTATTTTCTTTTCTTGAATATACGTTTAAGTATATTTGGATTAAATAAATATGAATAATTATTTAGATATAAATAATTTATTATTTGTATATATGTATATAAATATTTTAAAAATATATAATAATTATACATTTATACAATCAATTTT
The DNA here is from genome assembly GCA_009859135.1 of Formica selysi. Lineage (NCBI taxonomy): Eukaryota > Metazoa > Arthropoda > Insecta > Hymenoptera > Formicidae > Formica > Formica selysi. Next base: position 159,815 of record WHNR01000051.1, on the reverse strand, counting down.
AAGTTATACACCTCCTATTATGCCATATATATCATATATACGTATATTTTATTGCATTTTATTTGCTTCCGCAAATAAAATAGAATGAAATGTTAAATAGATAAAAGAATGCAAAATTTCACAATTTTTATATTTTTTGCATCTTACATTAAGAGGATGCCGGAGCGACGGGCGAACTCCGACGAGTTAGCGCCCTCATCTAAGCGTAACTAAAATTATCGATAATACCGACCGAAATTATCGATAATATCAATAATTTTAGTTCCGCTGTTACCAATATTAATATTTCTGCATGTTTTATGCATATTTGAAAGAGAATTGTGTTCAATATGTTGAAATCGGACAACATCGTGTATTTCTACTGCTCTATTGCCTCGCACGCATATCTAATCGTATTTAAGCGTATAGATAACAGTATAATATAGACGTGTCTGCCTTTATCACATATTTGAACATAATTTCACATTGTTCATACGGGCTATGTGTCTTCCCATATATCTTAATATATAAGTAATTAAAGTAAGTTAATTTAAATTTTTATTTACAAAATTAATTATGAAAAGTTTATTCTAATATCTTCTGTAAATAATTATTATAAAATTATTTTACATTTACTTTCTTAGTAATTTTTTTAAATTGGAGAAAACTTGTCAAAAACATTTTTTGAATTGAGATTATACAATTCCTGAGTTTATACAAAAAAAAATAAAATGACTTATTTAATGTTTAAATTTATATTGATTTCTATCGTTTTACTTTAATTTAAATTATTATTAAATTTTATTTACTTACATCTGTTTTATATAATTATTTAATTACATATACACATACATATTAGAATCTATTTATATATATATATGTGTATATATATATATATATATATATATATATACACATATATATAAACATATGTATATATGTGTATATATATATATATATATATATATACATATATATAAACATGGTGTCCCATCAAAAGTGGGTACCCTATTTGATCTTATGAATTAAAAAAATTAAATTATAACAAATACGGAAAAATATGCATAATATTTTTGTATTAATATGAATATTTCGATAAAATGAAAGTTATACCCTTTCAGACAAATACAATGATGTATGATGCTAATATTTTACGTTCGCGCTGGACGCTCGGTGTTATGTTCGCGCTGGATGCTTGGCGAGACATTAGCTGCAAGGCGTTCTCCCTAACAACGAGGGGGTTTTGTTAAACAAAGTTGGTTGGTTGTTTTCCGGGGGCTTTCGGTCTGGAAAGACGCGTGTCATATTCGGTTACGAATATTAATGAATGCTGTACTCTTGTTGCATATAATATTTCTGTGTATAAAGTTGTTCTCCTTTTTACGGAAGTGTCCTTTTATTGCGTGTGCGCGAGTGTGAGAAAGTGAGAGAGCGACGAACGCAACATTTTGGGGGCTCGTCCGGGATAGTCATCTCGATATCGGAATACGAAGATGAGTACGGTACATTCACCGAGAAGGACCCGAGCGAGGACAGAAACACCACCTACTGACGATATGAGGCCCGCGACGGAAGCAACATCTCTTGGAGCGATACTGGAAGAGATGCGGGGAATGCGCGAGGAACAAGCTCGGAGGGAAACGGAGCTCACAGCGAGACTTCAACAGTTTGAAGATGAGCTCACGCGGCTGCAAGGAAATAACCAGCTAAGTCCTTCGATTTCTAGAGTCGGAAATTCGCGTGGCAAAAACGCGGCGGAAATCAACATACGCGCGGAATTAGGTTTTAAATTAAAACCGGACGTGTTTGATGGAACGGTGCCACTGCGGGAATTTTTCTCGCAGTTTAATTTTATCGCTCAGGCGAATAAATGGGATGACGCGACTAAGACCGTTGCGCTTGCTGCGTGTTTGAGGGGCAAAGCGCGTTCTGTGTTAGAAGCGGTACAAGATGTGTCGAGTTTGGAATTTTCGGAGTTGTAATCTAAACTCGAATTGCGTTTCGGGGAGGGACATCTGTCTCAGAATTTTTATACGCAATTTACGAACCGCAAACAGAAAGCTGGGGAAGATTTGGCTCTGAGCTTAAAAGACTCGTGCGCCTCGCTTATCCTGAATGTCCGCTTGAGGTTCGCGAAAGAATCGCCTGCGCACAATTTATTTCTGCTGTTTCTGATAACTTTGTTAGAATAACCTTTCAACTCGAGAATGTTGATTCTTTAAATTCGGCAATAGAGAGGGCGAAAACTTTAAAAATTATTCAAGGGGAAGGTTTCGAAGAGAGAAGAGAAAATTTTAATAGGGAATGTTGGATATGCGGAAAAACTGGGCATTTCCGTTCTGATTGTCCTAGCAAGCAGGAAAACGCGATTAAAGGATAATGAAAAAAAAACTTTGAAGCTCAGAGTCCCATTTAAAAATTAATTTATTTGCAGAAGGAAAACATTTTTCTGTTTCTGCGTTGAATATTTCGTCCGTTTCAGAAAGCATGGTCTCCAAGTGTTCCCTGATGACTGAAGTGTTCCTTTTCCCTTTAAAACGGCCGTCAGTTTCTTCAGGAAGGAGGAAATTTAATTTTTGAAGACTGCCTCTCCCCGGTTTTCGACTGAGGTTCTCCGTGGGACTAGGGCGAATGCCGAGGCAGGGGCAAGGTTAGTCTTACGAGACGTTTGGGTCCTCAGAAAGTTTCCCCCCCCCCCTTGTCCGAAGACTTGCAAGATCGCATTGAGGCAGCACTGACATCGAGGAGGTTTACGTAAAAAAGAGCGGAAATCCTATGTGGACGTGCGGAAGTTGAAGAAGAAGGAAGCCTGGCCAGCTCTCTATCTTCAAGAAAATCCGCAATGAAGTCCCAGAATCGTAGGTGGAAATGGAAAAAAATGGAGCCTGGTAACTCGTGGCAGCAGCTCGAGGTAGGGCAAGAGACCATTTTTGGTGCCCTGAATCTTCAAGGAGGTCCCAAAGTCGTAGGTGGGGACCGGAGAAAAATGGAGCCTGGTAACTCGTTGCAGCAGCTCGAGGTAGGGCAAAAGACCATTTTTGGTACCCTGAAGTTGACGAGAATGAAGAGGGTTCGATGGCAGTGTCCTGTGAATTCCTGGAAAGCGTGTGATTGGGGCCAAGTAATGATGCTCGGTAACCTGCAGCAGCAGCTCAGGGTAGAGCAAGGAGTCATTGTGGCACCCTGGAGTCTTCGCTTTGGAAGAAGTGGACTACAGTCAACCCATTCAACATAGACTCGTCGATCGCTGATTGTCGGGACGACAATCTTGAAGAAGGAGGGCAGTGTTACGTTCGCGCTGGACGCTCGGTGTTATGTTCGCGCTGGATGCTTGGCGAGACATTAGTTGCAAGGCGTTCTCCCTAACAACGAGGGGGTTTTGTTAAACAAAGTTGGTTGGTTGTTTTCCGGGTGCTTTCGGTCTGGAAAGACGCGTGTCATATTCGGTTACGAATATTAATGAATGCTGTACTCTTGTTGTATATAATATTTCTGTGTATAAAGTTGTTCTCCTTTTTACGGAAGTGTCCTTTTATTGCGTGTGCGCGAGTGTGAGAAAGTGAGAGAGCGACGAACACAACATTTTACATATTATGTTTATATTTTACGAGTTTTATCGGTTTGAAATCTCGTAGGTGACATATATCTTTTCATTTTTGACGATGCAATAAATCTATTTTCTGCCTCATTGTTATGATCAAATGACAACGTGATATACGTTAATCTGTAAGACACGAATTAGAAATTAGCCGTATCGTGGGGCCAAAAGCGAAAAGGTAAATGTTCCCCACGAAATTTCAATCACGAGTTTTATTCGTGCCTCCTCCCGCCTTAAATCCCCCCCTCGCTTCACTCTGCGGTGTACATCTGTGCCAGCGTAAGTGCTGGTAATCTGTCCACTAGATCCACCACGTGGTGACGGTGGAAGATCGTATTATTAATTGGGAGCAGAAGAGGGGGCTGCTTAAGCGTAGTGGTTTAGGATGGACTACTCGAGGAGGCTTCCATTCATACCGGTGACGAGTCAAGACTCATCGCTGAGCGGCTACGGCGGCCAATTTTCAATCGTTTAATATGATTGGACCGCTTTGGAGACGAGCTGGGGATGTCGTCTCTCCGTGGCAATCGGCACTGCATCCATGGAGCGAGATTCCAGCATCGCTCTGGAGTCGTATGTACTGTGTTAAAGTGGCGTAAGGTGTGAGGTCTGAATAGCTCAGTGGTAAGAGCAGTTGCCCGGAAAGCGAAAGACTCGGGTTCGATTCCCGATTCAGCCACTCGTACCTCGCATATTTTTTCAGACCCGCAAATGTTGTTTTCTAACAATTATTTGTCGGGCTGAGGAAGTGTGTAAATGCCCTACACAGACACGACAGTGCCGCTGCCACGGAAGAGATGGATGCTTGGTTCGTGCCTCCTCCCGCCTTAAATCCCCCCCTCGCTTCACTCGAGAATAAATTTATTTATTTTTATGTAAGGAGACGAGAATAGAAAGAATAAAAGTTGAGCAAATAAAAGAATATAATAATGGGAATAAAATAATACAATAATGAACGAGCAGAGAGAGAGAGAGAGAGAGAGAGAAAGAGAGAGAAGCGCGAATGAACGCGTAAGTGAATATGCGAGGAGCATGAAGCTAAGCGATACGTAGTACATAGCGAGCGAGCGATTAGAAAGAGACAGAGCGTGACGGAGCGTATGATCGAGAGAAAAAAGATACTGCAATAATATTAGTGCGTACATGTATATTACTCTCACACACATGAAAGAGATGAAGATAGTACGATTATGTCTGTCTTTGTCATGTACGATTGCAGCTCTGTCTATCGCGACATCACGCAACTAATCTACTGCTCTGTTTTACTCTTGAGCTTCCATCTCGCACACACAGATATGCACGAAAGTTTTATAAACCAAGATCTTTTTTACTAGGCTTCTAAATACATTTTTAAACGTTCACTTATATTCTTTCATGCATTTCCGAGTGGGAACCTATTTGATTTTGTACGTACAAACTGCACAACTTTTATATTAAGCAAATATTGTTACGACCTGACGCAAGAAGCCGATAAAAAAACTAATTTTTTAACTTTTCTTCCTTTTTAACATAAAAGCGCAAGGTTCCCACTTTGTTGATGTATATACTTTAATCGTGGAAAAGGATTTCTCATTTCATGTAACCAATAAAAAAATTTTGGTGTACAAAAATATAATTATTATGGCCGGTAAAACAGGACAGTCCGGCATCCTCTTAAATAGATCTATTCTAATTATAGAAAGCAATTCAACTAAATATTATGCATTATATTTTCCTAAATTTACTTAGCGTGATTTTTTGATTTCACTTCTTTTTGATGCTAATATTTTAAGTTGATTTCCCGTGTTATTATTATAGATAAAATGTAATTTATAAATATAATTATTAAGAAGATAATATTTTTGGTGGCGATAAATTTTTGCAAAATAAATATAATTTTTGAGAAGATATTTTTGATGGCAATTAATTTTTGTAAAGGACTATTTTGGCTGGAGAAAGATATACTTAGCGCTTTTTTTTTACATCTGTGATGTCTTTTTTAGACGGTTCCTATTCCTGGCGCCAAGACATACACACAACGCCACTCAGTTTTTTTTACACGCCTTATTATTTACCAAGCCGGCCGCACTTGGCAAATAAAATCTTGGATTGCTTGATTCAGAGTTTAACACTCTTGGATTCGAACCGGCAATCTCAAGATTACTAGGCATGTGTTATCTCCCTGAGCCATACGAAGATAACAGTTAAACATGACTAATTACTGAGTGATATGTGATCCGATAGCGTCCCTTGGACATAGCCTTTCAGGTGCCTTTCGGACGCGTTGGCTGGCGGTGGTACATTTTTTTGCATATTTTGACATATTTTTGGCTTATTTGAGCTTATTTTGACAAAAAAGAAATGTGACTTGAAACATACTCTTTTGTATACTACTTTTATAAATAATAAATTTTTTTAATTATTATTATTATTATTATTTATTAATTTTTCAATATAAATTTATTTATTATATCAAGCGACGCGGTAGCGTCGCGACGCCAAGTATATATAAAAATTCGTTCCAGCGTGTCAACGGTTTGCCTATGTACAGGGGCTGCGACGCTACCAAGTAGCTTATCCGGAATTTTAGGTCTAGTAAACTTTCGATTAAGATATTTTAATAACTAAAACCGTAATAAAAAATCTAACGGCCCTTTTATTATATAATGTGAATACAAGCTTCCGATTGCGACCGGTTCGAATAAGATTGGTGCAGTCAATCCCGAGAAATGATGATCGTATGTCAGAATTGTGACATTTTTCGTTCTTCATCATTATCATAATCATAATAATCATAAGAAGATAACTTTCAGACTCTCACGTACGTATGCTCGCACGCACACACGCAAAGCGATTTTGTCCCTCAAGGTGCGTTCATATCGCTCATGTACGATAATTCTTTCGTGTATTACCCTTTTATAAAATTATAATTTTAAAAATTTATAATAAAGAAGAGACAGAGAGAGAGAGAGAGAGAGAGCGAGAGGAAGGGGGGAGAGAGAGCGGGAGAGGGAGAGAGAGAGCAAGAGAAAAAGAGAGCGAGAGAGCGGGAGAGAAAAAGAGAGAGCGGGAGAGAGAGAGAGAGCGGGAGAGAGAGAGAGAGAGAGCGGGAGAGAGAGAGAGAGAGATAGAGAGAGAGCGGGAGAGAGAGAGCGGGAAAGAGAGAGAGAGAAAGAGAGCGGGAAAGAGAGAGAGAGACAGAGCGGGAGAGAGAGAGAGAGATCTGGAGAGAGACAGAGCGGGAGAGAGAGAGAGAGCGAGCGAGAGAAAGAGAGAGAGAGAGAGAGCGGGATTTTTTGATTGATTGATTGATCTTTATTAGCTTTCTCAGCTATTTGTAATACAAATCTAGTTTACATTAATTACAATATACGTCTTTAACATTCGCTTAAACGGCACAATTCTTTCATTCCGCTTTATTTCAGCTGGCAAGGCGTTATACATTTTCACTCCTTCGTAAAACATACTCTTTTGCGCACTCCTTGTTCTGCGATATTTTATTGCAATATCCCCAGCTTGTCGTGTTTGCCTTTCACTCTCATTTCCCACGATTTCTAATCTATTTCTTAATTGCTCCGGTAACATGTTCCTTAAAATCTTAAAAATAAATATACACACATTATAATATAGCCTCTGTTTTATGGACATAAACTGCAGCGCTTGCAGCATACGCTCCACTTTGGTATGTCTATCACATTGCAATATGATCCTCATGGCCCGGTTTTGTGCTTTTTGCAATTTACTCAGCTGTGTTTCTCCCATATCAATTAACAGCGTCGCACAATACTCAAAGTGAGGTGCTATAATTGTCTTATATACAATACATCTAGTGTATGCCGATATATAATTACCTATTCTATTCAAAAAGCTCGTTTTTTTCCCTATTTTCTTTAGCATATAATCACAGTGGTCCTTAAATCGTAGTCTATCGTCAATAATTATGCCTAGGTATTTCATTATTTCCACACGTTCAATCTCAGTTCCATCCAAACATTTCAATGTTATATTACCACGCAGTTCTTTTCTTATACTTCTAACAATCATATATTTCGTTTTCCCTGCATTCATTTTTAACTTATTTATATTCATCCACTCTTCTGCTATAGTAAATGCCATATTCATTTTGCTCTCTAATTCCGCGCTGCTTTCTCCAGTTACATATATTAACGTATCATCTGCAAACATTTTTATACTACATCCTTCTAGACAGATTTTTATTATATCATTTATATATACTATAAATAACAAAGGTCCTAATACAGATCCTTGCGGTACTCCATATTCTGTGGTCATTAATTTAGACCATTTATTATTAAATTGAACCTGCTGTGTTCTATCCTTTAAATATGATCTTAACCATTCTATGACCATTCCCCTAATTCCATATTGATATAATTTCTCTAATAATCTTTCTCTATCTATTGTTTCAAAGGCTCGCTTAAGATCCATGAAAATTACCCCTACCATTTTTGCCTCACTAACTATCAATTTCCATTCATCAATGACTGTTTGAATAGCTGTTTCACACGAATACTGTTTTCTATAGCCCGACTGATGTTCTGTTATAACACAATTATCTTCCAAATACGTTTCAATTTGCTTTTTAACTACTAATTCTAACACTTTTTCAAATATTGGTAACATATTTATAGGCCTAAATTCACTTGCTTTTCTAGCTTTCTCTACTTTTGGAATCGGTATTATTGTAGACGTTTTCCAACCTTTTGGACAGCAACCTTCCTTCAAAGAATTATTTATTATATCAACAAATTCCTCTCTTATTACGCAAAATACTGCCTTTAATATATCGCTAGTTATTCCCTCCTCTGTACCTTTCTTTTTCGGTAGTCCCATAACAATTTCCTGCAAATGCTCTATACTAATCATTTCAAAATTGTCCATAATTCCCTCGTTTTCAATAAGATAAATAATTCTTTTACATGCATTTCCAGTTTTACTCCCATTTATAGATTTTACTATACTATTAATACTTTGTATATAATATAAATTAAATTTGTCTGCTATATTGCATCCTTCAGTGCCGTCTAATATTTCAAAATCTATATTCTCTACTTCCCTCTTATCCCCTGGATCGCCTCTAATTATTTCTTTTAGTGTTTTCCACATAGATGTAGGATTTTCTTTATTAAGATCTATCATATTTTCATAATATTCTTTCTTCTTTGTCTTAATTAATTTAACTACTGTATTTCTTTCAATTTTAAATTGCAACCAATTTTGTTCCGTGTCAGCATACAATGCCTTCCTATATGCCTCATCCCTTTTAGCCGCTGCTTCTCTTATTTCATCCGAAAACCACTTTTTCCCTTCCCATATTCTTGGAATTCTAAAATTTTTTCTAGGTGCTGTGGCGTCCAACGCATTTACTATACTATCAACAAATTTCTTCGCTCTCACACTGATATTCATATCTTGATTTTTCTCTAATTTATTTTCCACTAATTTAATAAATTCATCTATATTAAACTCTCTATAATTCCTAACACTAAGTTCTCTGTATTTATTATCAAATTTATTCGCATTCAGTTCAACTTTTAGCCACGCATGGTCCGTTATTTTAGGTTCATGCATTACCTGCATTTCTATTTTATTATTAGCAAAAATTAAATCTATTATTGTTTTACTATCTTTCGTAATTCTCGTCGGTTTATTTACATATTGTTTCATGCCTAAGCTCAACATTGTCGTTTGTAACTTCCTTGTATAAAACGAATCTAACATAATATCTATATTAAAGTCTCCTATTATCATACATTCTCCCCGTATTATTAACTCTTCTATTATATCCTCCAGAAATCTCACGAAATCACCATGCGATGCACTCGGTGAATGATATATTACCATTATTATTCCTCTATACAATTTTTCTTTCACCTCAATCGCAGCACACCAACAATTCGATTCTAATTTTTTTACTGATACTATTTCATATTTAACATCATCCCTTATATATAAAACAACCCCTCCTGTATTTCTATTTTCAGCATCGCATCTAATTATACTATAACCTGGTACGTTCACTTCACTGTCTTCAATTTCAGCAGTCAATCTTGTCTCTGATAACGCTATGAATGCCGGATTTACTTTCTTCATAATCTGATGTTGTATCTCATCTTTATGCGCCATCAAACTTTGCGCGTTTGTATACAATATTATTTCCACTTCCTTCTGTAGTTGCTATTTCGCATCTTCCCAGCCGGCTCTCCTCTTCTCCTCTTGTATCGCCCTTTTAAATGTTGGACATTCTGGGCTAAGGGCGTCGTGTTCATCACTTATCTTCAGGTTGTATGTTCGAATTTTAAACATACAATTTACACATTTTTTCTTTGTTGCCGTACATTCAATCGCTTTATGATTTCCCGCACATTTGTGGCATGTTTCATCTCGCGTACAATTTTTTGCAATATGATAGTATCCCCAGCATTTAAAGCATCTTTTAACATTAATGTGATTGAATATAGGACATTTTCTCCATCCTACATTTAGTTTCTCTTTTTTCAACATCAATTCATGCGTTTCTTCATCTACTTCAATTATTATCGAACCTTCTTCTTTTTCTCTTCTTCTAAGTTGATTATTATCATTTCTTTTTTCTTTAACTATTTTCTTCACTATTCGCATTTGGAATCCATCATTTATTGCATCAATTCTATTCTGCTTCTTGATTGTAGTTATTAAGTCATCATCATCCAATCTCATTTCTTCTTCGCTGACATTGATAATTTTTATTTTTGGCTTCATCTGCGGTGATTCCGTAACTTTGAAATTTTCTCCTAGTTTGTCCTGCACTGTGGCTTTCAACGTTTTCATTTCTTCTCCAGTTTCACAACCCATGATCACTGTTCCCTTGCTTCCTTTTTTTAGCTTCGTTATTCCCATCGCCATGTTTTTGATATCTACCTTTTCTTTTATCAATTTTTTTGTAACTTCACTCTCTTGTTGAATCTTGGGTTTGATAATTATAACATTCTCTTTCTTTTTCTCTTTAACCGCTTCACTATAGCTCCTTTGTATTCCTCCTGTTGATCCACATACTTCTCCCTGTATCATCCTTTTCAACTCTTCTAGCAGTTCCTGCTTAACATTTCCCAATTCTTCTCGAACTATTTCCTTGACCATCATTTTAATTTCCTTCTTACATGCTTTCATCTTTTATTTCTTTTACAATTTTTACCAGCCGATCTATTTTTAAGTCAATGGTCGATGATCCACTCGCTCCTGATATTCTATTTCCACTACTTGGCGTCGTAAACGTGTAACGATACCGTTACTAACGGCCTAGCGGGCCGATCCACCGCGCGCTTTTCGAGGCTCGGCGCTTATGGCGTCCCTAAGCTCCCACACCCGTGTCGCGGCCCCACCGTAGGGACCACCCCACCACACGTTGAATCGCGCGAGTGGGAGGCTGGCCGCCGGTATATAAGGCGCTCCGGCGAGCGTAGCGTTACCAGTTCCCGATCCCGATTCCTGTCACATACAACTCTCCGGATCCTGAACCACCTCTCGCGTTACACCAGGCTACGGGCTTTCCGTAGTTAGGCCGGGCTTCCCGGTTGCTGGGACGGCGCACCCTGATACCTCGCGTTACACCGGGCTACGGGCTTCCCGTAGTTAGGCCGGGCTTCCCGGTTGTCGGGACGGCGCATCCTGATATCCCGCGTTACACCAGGCTACGGGCTTCCCGTAGTTAGGCCGGGCTTCCCGGTTGCTGGGACGGCGCATCCTGACACCTCGCGTTACACCAGGCTACGGGCTTCCCGTAGTTAGGCCGGGCTTCCCGGTTGCTGGGACGGCGCATCCTACTAGTTGATAAGTTCGCACCGCGTTTACCGTAAGACCGTTTGTATATATACTGTGACCCGTTTGTATCGTAAGATTGCTTTGGTCTCCGCGCTCTAATAGCTTCTAGGACCGCTTTGTACATATACCGCGACCTGATACATTGTAATACCGTTGTACATATACCGTAACCAGTAAGACCGCTCCGCGCCCTGATAGATTCTAGCACCGTTTGTATATATACCGCGACCTGCTCAGATTATAAGACCGCATTGTACATACCGCGACTGTTAACTAAAGAGTTAGGTAGACATTAGGATTCCCGCCAGTGTCGCGCCGTTTCTATCTTCACACACGGCCTTCAAACTACTACAGAGCGTCAGTCCTTTTAAGGATAGAACGCCGAGAACGCCGACGCCTCGTCCTTTTAAGGATAAGGCAGCCAGGCAGTTGGAATTACATTGAAGGCCCCGCGACACCCCGTAGTGCTTAAGATCTGTACTGTACCACAAAGAATAATCGTAGTTTATTTGCATGCGAACACCGCGAATGCAGAACACGGCCGCTTGAGCCACGCTCGCTTCCCGAGCCCCACGCGCAAAACTCTGTACGCACCGTGCTTGCACGTTGCCTTGTGAATAACAACCGCTCACGCGCGAAACTCTGTACGCACCGTTCCCGCATGTTGCTTGACGCATAGCTTTCAGTGTTAAATATCTTTTATATTGACCGCATGAATAAACGGACTTGTTTAAACCGATTATACGAAGGTAAAGTAAGTTGGAGTTTCTCCCTTCTCCCGAATCCTGGCACCGGCGAGCCTTGATCCGCGGCGTACGGGAAAGGTGAACCGTTACATGGCGCCCGAACAGGGACCTGACTAGTCTAGTGGAGACTCCAGCTCGCTCAGCCTACCTAGATGCCCGCGTGGGTAAATAAATTAAAGAAAGACGCGGTAATTAAATTACTGACCTCGCACGGACTCGAAACCGTAGGCACCCTTGACGAGCTCCGCCGACAGCTCCGACATTTTGTTACCGATAACCCAACTCTTTTCGCGTCCCGCCCCACGACCCCCGAAGACACGAAGATGCCACTAACAAACGAAGGCATGACCGCCGGCACGACCGGAGCAACCACCATCGATCCGGCTAAGTCCATGAATCAAATACGGAAGTGGGGGTGCCACTTCGACGGGAAGGACCCGTTGGCGTTCCTGGAACGCATCGACGAGCTGAAACGAGGATACAGCTACACCGACGAGCAGTTGCTCTTGGGGCTACCCGAACTTCTCCGCGGCGAACCACTGATGTGGTACCGCAACTGCCGCGATAACTGGACCCTGTGGGCCGAGTTCTGTCGAGATTTCCGCGCTCAGTACCTGCCCAGCGAGTACTCCTATCAACTAAAGGGTACGATCCAGGGGCGGAAGCAGCAACCACGGGAGGCGTTCCAACAATTCGCCACCGAGTTGCTGACCCTCATGCGGCGCGCAGGCGGCTACACGCCTCAAGACCAGCTTGAACAACTGTACGCAAATATGCGACCGGAATATCGCCTGTACATTCGAAGGGGCGAGATTACCAACGTTAGCGCGCTCAGCGCCCGAGTCACCGACATTGAGGATATTGAGAACCTGCGTCGGCAGGAAGAGCATAAGACTCCCGGACCAACGGTAGCAGCCGCCGCGTACAACCGAGATGACTGCTGCTGGAGATGCAAGCAGCAAGGACACACCCGGCAGGATTACCGCCGACCGCCAAGAAAGTTTTGCTCCCGGTGTGGGAAAGACGGGGTTTTGACGCGAGATTGTCATCCCCCGGCGGGAAACGGACCACGGGCCGGAACTGTCGCGGCCAGTACCCAGCCCGAATCCGAGTAGAATATACTCCGAGACCGCACATACAGGTCCGTGTCGTCCGCAGAACAATACGGGCCCTGCTCGATTCCGGATCGGAGGTTTCATTTATCAGCGCCGAAACCGCCAATCGTTTAAAGATCCGCACACGTCGTCCAGACACCGTGGCTAAACACGTTAACTTAGCAGATGGGACGCGGATCCCCATCACCAGAGTTCTCACACTCCCCATCACCGTCCAGGGGGAGACTATCCGGCACCAGTTCTCCGTTCTGCCGAACTTAAGTAGCCCTATGCTGATAGGCATAGACTTGTGGGCCCAATTGCGGATTACGCTGCCACCGCCGCCACCGCCAATAGAACCGACTGACAACCTGACCACCCTAGGAGTCGTAACCGTCGGCAGCACCACAGGGAGATCCAAAGAGACCGAACGCCTGGAGAGATTTCTAGCGACCGAATTACCAAAGTTTGAGAAGGTTCGAGGGCCAACCGATCGGGTACAACATCACATCCGATTAAAGCCCGGACCCGCCATCAAACAGCGGTATTGCCCACGTAATCCGGCGATGCAGGCCATTATTGACCAAGAGGTACGAACGATGGAGAAGGAGGGAATCATCGAGCCCTCAACTAGCGCCTGGAGCTCTCCAATCGTCCTGGTCAAAAAGAAGGAAGGGGCCTACCGATTTTGCGTTGACTATCGGAAACTAAACGCAGCATCCGAAAAAGACGCCTATCCGCTGCCGCACATCACGGCCACGGTAGATAAGTTGCGGGGAGCGAAATACCTATCCACGCTCGACTTGAAAAGCGGATATTGGCAGGTGCCTCTCACACCGCAAAGTCGGCCGGCGACCGCATTTACCGTGCCCGGCCGGGGACTGATGCAGTTCCGGGTGATGCCCTTTGGCCTGCACTCGGCACCCGCTACCTTCCAGAGGTTGCTCGACTCGATACTCGGCCCGGAGCTCGAACCGCACGTTCTGGTATACCTCGACGACATTATTATCGCTAGCCGTACGTTCGAGGATCACCTGCGGCATCTATCCGAGGTCTTTCGTCGCTTACGCCAGGCACGGCTCCGCCTCAATCCGGACAAGTGCCACTTCTGCCGGACGAGCCTCCGTTACCTCGGGCACGTGATCGACCGCCGGGGTATCCGCACTGACCCCGATAAAGTAAGCGCCGTTGCGAATTGGCCAGCACCGACCACCGTGAAGAAAGTACGCCAGTTTCTAGGGGTGGCCTCGTGGTATAGGCGCTTCATCGCCGACTTTTCGACCCTTGCCGCACCTCTCATCCGGCTGACGCAGAAGAAGGTTAAGTGGGCGTGGACGGACCACGAAGAAGCCACATTTCGAGGGCTGAAGAAAGCCCTGACCACCGCACCGGTCCTGGCCTGTCCAGACTTCGCGAGGCCATTCGTCCTCCAAACCGACGCCAGCGCACACGGTCTGGGGGCCGTATTAACCCAGCACCTTGACGAGGGAGAGCGAGTCATAGCCTACGCCAGCCGAACCCTCAACGCCGCGGAGCGTAACTACAGCGCTACCGAGCTGGAGTGCCTGGCAGTCGTTTGGGGCATCCGGCGGATGCGCGAGTATCTCGAAGGGTACCGCTTCACGGTCTTGACCGACCACCAGGCCCTCCGCTGGCTTCAGCGGATCGAAGAACCTACCGGCCGTCTAGGGCGATGGATATTCGAACTTCAACAGCACGACTTCGATATCCAATACCGCCGAGGGGCCCTTAACCGAGTAGCCGACGCCCTGTCTCGAACACCCGAGACCAACGCCGTTACGCGACAACCGACATGCCGCTGGTACCGCCGTATGCTCGCCGACGTGAAAGCAAGGCCGGCCGACCTGCCCGACTACGACATCCGGGACGGCCAACTCTACCGGCACATCCTGCACGACCTGGACTTTGGGGAAACACCGACCGAAGACCAGTGGAAGCAGTGCGTCCCCACCGAACAGCGTCCATCTTTGCTCGGCCGACTGCACGACGATCCGGCAGCCGGACACCTGGGCGTCGCGAAAACCATCGCTCGCGTCGCGCCGTTGTACTATTGGCCCGGCATGTTCCGGGACATTACCTGTTACGTCCGGAAATGCCCGACGTGCATGGCACACAAGGCCTCGCAGCAGCGACCAGCCGGGACTCTGCGCGCAACCGCCTGCACCGCGCCCTGGCAACAAGCCGCCGTCGATCTGGTCGGGCCGCTACCCAGGTCCACAAAGAGGCACACCTGGCTATTAACGATCCAGGACCGATTTAGCAAGTGGATCGAGATGGTCCCCTTGCGTCGAGCCACCGCCGAAAACCTAGCTCGCGCCGTGACCCACCGCCTAGTCTACCGACACGGGTGCCCGACGACACTGATATCCGATAACGGGACCCAGTTCACGTCCCAGCGGTTCAAAACCCTCCTCGCTGCCTTCGGGATTACGCACCGGAAGTCGCCCGTGTACGCTCCCCAGTGCAACCCAGTAGAACGCGCAAACCGTACGATCAAAACTATGATCGCCCAGTACGTAGGGAAGCGGCATAAAACCTGGGACGAACAGATCGTCGCATTGCAGTTCGCGATAAATACCGCGAAACACGAGGCCACCGGATATACGCCGGCATATGTCCTGCACGGTCGTGAGCTGGCTCGACCCCACCCGGAGGACCGGAGACCGCCGGCCCCAGCTCCGAGCCCGGACATACACCATAAAAGGCTCGAGGAGGCCTTCGAGGTAGTCCGGATCCACCTGGCTCGCGCGTTCCAACGACAGGAACGCCATTACAATCTGCGTCGGCGCGACTGGCGTCCGCAGATAGGCGAGCAGGTCTGGAAGAGAGATCGGCCCCTTTCCAGCAAGAGCGGCGCATTCAACGCCAAGCTGGCGCCCAGATACATCGGGCCCCTAGAAGTCCGGAAGATCGTGTCACCGGTCGTGGTGGACCTCCGCGACGCCAGAGGGAAGTGGCACCGGCACATTCATGTGCAAGACTTGAAGCCGGCCCCAGAACCCGACAGCGAGCCAGCCGAGGAGGAAGACTGCGAGGACGACGACGCAGAGGACCACGCCGCCCATGCCCTCCCACGACCAAACCGGCCACCAAGACCCCCCCGCACCGCCTAGATTTAAAAAGGGGGGGTGGTGTAACGATACCGTTACTAACGGCCTAGCGGGCCGATCCACCGCGCGCTTTTCGAGGCTCGGCGCTTATGGCGTCCCTAAGCTCCCACACCCGTGTCGCGGCCCCACCGTAGGGACCACCCCACCACACGTTGAATCGCGCGAGTGGGAGGCTGGCCGCCGGTATATAAGGCGCTCCGGCGAGCGTAGCGTTACCAGTTCCCGATCCCGATTCCTGTCACATACAACTCTCCGGATCCTGAACCACCTCTCGCGTTACACCAGGCTACGGGCTTTCCGTACAGTGATGCGCTGTCGTGGGATTAAAGTCGCGCATGCGCACTAAGCAAGCGCTACGTATCCTCACTAATGTATATAGTTCAATCAAATATGAGGTATCGTTAGGTACCCCCCCAGCGAGAAAAAAAATATGAAGGAATTTGCAAGGAATGTTTCTATCAAAGAATGTTGCAAAGAATGTTTCTATTAAAGATAATACGACACACTACACGCGTTATCACTTCATTACTAGAAAGACGCGGGAAAACTACGCGGAAATCCTTATACGCACCTAATGTTGCAGCTAGATACATCTGTGGTAACGCGTGACGTATAGCTGTGACGTCAGCTTACGCATGCGCACGGAGATTCCCACATGGGAAAAAATCCCACGGCAGCGCATCACTGTTTCCGTAGTTAGGCCGGGCTTCCCGGTTGCTGGGACGGCGCACCCTGATACCTCGCGTTACACCGGGCTACGGGCTTCCCGTAGTTAGGCCGGGCTTCCCGGTTGCCGGGACGGCGCATCCTGATATCCCGCGTTACACCAGGCTACGGGCTTCCCGTAGTTAGGCCGGGCTTCCCGGTTGCTGGGACGGCGCATCCTGACACCTCGCGTTACACCAGGCTACGGGCTTCCCGTAGTTAGGCCGGGCTTCCCGGTTGCTGGGACGGCGCATCCTACTAGTTGATAAGTTCGCACCGCGTTTACCGTAAGACCGTTTGTATATATACCGTGACCCGTTTGTATCGTAAGACCGCTTTGGTCTCCGCGCTCTAATAGCTTCTAGGACCGCTTTGTACATATACCGCGACCTGATACATTGTAATACCGTTGTACATGTACCGTAACCAGTAAGACCGCTCCGCGCCCTGATAGATTCTAGCACCGTTTGTATATATACCGCGACCTGTTCAGATTATAAGACCGCATTGTACATACCGCGACTGTTAACTAAAGAGTTAGGTAGACATTAGGATTCCCGCCAGTGTCGCGCCGTTTCTATCTTCACACACGGCCTTCAAACTACTACAGAGCGTCAGTCCTTTTAAGGATAGAACGCCGAGAACGCCGACGCCTCGTCCTTTTAAGGATAAGGCAGCCAGGCAGTTCAATTACATTGAAGGCCCCGCGACACCCCGTAGTGCTTAAGATCTGTACTGTACCACAAAGAATAATCGTAGTTTATTTGCATGCGAACACCGCGAATGCAGAACACGGCCGCTTGAGCCACGCTCGCTTCCCGAGCCCCATGCGCAAAACTCTGTACGCACCGTGCTTGCACGTTGCCTTGTGAATAACAACCGCTCACGCACGAAACTCTGTACGCACCGTTCCCGCATGTTGCTTCACGCATAGCTTTCAGTGTTAAATATCTTTTATATTGACCGCATGAATAAACGGACTTGTTTAAACCGATTATACGAAGGTAAAGTAAGTTGGAGTTTCCCCCTTCTCCCGAATCCTGGCACCGGCAAGCCTTGATCCGCGGCGTACGGGAAAGGTGAACCGTTACAAACGAACCTGTAGATCCTGTAGATCCTAGCCTGTCCCTGCCGCCCCCGGCCACTGCCGATGCCTTCTTCATATCTGCTTCACTTTCAATTGTAAATCTGTCAAATGGGCCAGAACACGGTACCAATTCTTGATTTTTATCGTAAATCCTATGCTTGCTTACACATCCTGGATGGTAAAACAGCTTAATACAATTCACCTGATAGCAAGACTTGCATGTCACCACCTGATTTTTTATTGCCTTTTTACATGCCGAGCATCGATATTCAGCATATTCATCGTCCATGCCGATAATTATCGGCCGAAACCGCTAATATCAGCGTAAGCGATCAGTCACCTCTGTTCCACTGTCACACGTCACGTCAGCACTTTTGAGTCCACCTCTAATGTCTACCTGTCGTGTGAGACTTTGGTGTCCCAGACAGGAAATGCACTTCTCACGCCCACAAATCAGCATATCCCGGCTAGATAACACTCATGGCTAATGCCGGTCCATGCCGGTATGATTTGAATAACTTTCTATCACTCCCCGTAACTATTTAACCGTTTAAAAGTTATTACTTTTGCGGAGCGATGTTTGACACGTCTTCTCCACTGAGAGAGAGAGAGAGAGAGGGAGGCTGGGAGGGAGGGAGGGAGAGAGGGAGAGAGAGAGGGGGAGAGAGAGAGGGAGAGAGAGAGGGAGAGAGAGAGAGAGAGGAGGGAGAGAGAGAGGGAGAGAGAGAGGGAGAGAGAGAGAGAGAGAGGGAGGGAGGGAGAGGGAGAGAGAGAGAGGGAGAGGGAGGGAGGGAGAGGGAGAGAGAGAGGGGGGGTGAGAGGGGAGAGGGGGAGGTAGGAAGGGTGGGAGGAGGAGGGGGAGAGGGAGGTGAGAGGGAGGGAGAGAGGAAGAGAGAGAGAGAGAGCGGGAGAGAGGGGGGTAGAGCGGGAGGGAGGGAGGGAAAGAGTGAGTTGCGGAGCGGGAGTGGGGAGAGCGGGAGAAGGGGAGCGGGAGAGAAAGCGGCAGAGAGAGAAAGCGAATATGTGTATATGTACACCCCATTACACCACAGGATCATACCGCCAAATAAGTAAACAAAGACACGTGTCGGTATGCGGCATATATAGCGCTATTATATTGTGTATGGAATGTCTCACTTTGTTGTCATTCATACAATGACAGCGGGTAGGCAACAGCTCCATGTGTCGTTATACACGATCGCAAAAATTATTAAAAGATATCTGAAACTCGATCTCTATAATAATTAATAATTAACGATTCACAAGCGATTGCTATTTGTCGAAGCAGATATTAACTTCGTGTGATTTATGCTGCTAACTTTTAAAGTATATATTAAAACCAACAAACAATAAATTTAATTTAGATCTAAATTTAATTTAGAATTATATTTAATTTAGTTATATCACAATAACTGCAATGTGAATGTATTAAAAAATACACTAATTTTAGCATGTTTAGTTTAGCAGCGCCAAGTTTTTTTAATTAAAATTTTTTTATATTTTCTTATTTCTATTGAACTTATTTTGAAACTCAGGTTTCTCTTAATAAAAATATAATGCGTTTTAATTTTATGCAGAGAATTTGTGTATAACATTTCTATAAATACAAATTTGATTTTATGACAAATACTATTTCAAATTACAAATTCTCACAAACTGAATTGCTTCTAAGTACTTGGCTAGTTAACTATTGATTTCATATTTAGTTTTTATTTCTTATTATTTAGGAAAAATATTTTATAAATTATTTTTTAGATATATACTTGGCGTATTTTTTTTACCTTTGTGAGGTTTTTTTTAGTGGTTATTCTCTTTCTATTCAGTTCACGTTCTATCTCTTTCTTTCTTTTCTATATTGCTTGTTTTTCTAAAAAGATTTAATATTCTCGGGTCGACTTCTATATTTCGAACCTTAGTTAATAGAATATGAATTTAATTAAATAATTAATTTATATAATATGATAAGTAAATTACTTTAAATTATAAAGCAATAATTGCTCGAATAATCTCATAAGTTTTATTTTTTAATAAATTTCATATATATTTTTAAAAATATTTTCTTTATGTTATAAAGGAATAATTGCTTTCGAAAGAAAATTGAAGATTAATAATTGTATATATAATTTAAAATTTAATAATTCAAATAATTGTTACATATTTTATTTAAAAAATAATCTATTTTATAATGCAAAACTTCCTTGAGATATTTTCGCTTATAATTAGTATCAATAATTAGTAATGTCATCAAATATCAATAATTAATAATGTCATCAAACGCTACGATAAATGTAATAATGATGAGAGTATGGCAATAAGAGCTCAACAAATTAATTTATACAATTTTTATGCACCAATTACTTGCTTCGTTTTTTATTGATTTGCGCTGAAGAAAGCCCAAATATTTTTTTCAAATATCTCCTTTCTTTTCTCTCCTGATCACTCGTTAATATCAAAATCTTGCGCTCTCAGGCACAACTTCGTTATCAAAGCACACACTAACTCACATCCGAAAATAACAACACGTATTTTAAGAAATCAAACTGGATAACTTAATTAATAATTAGAAACAGCACAAAGACAGATAAAATCTTGCGTTCTCAGACACGACTTCGTTATCGAAGCGCACATATTACGCACATACACGCACTCACACCGGAAAATAACAACACGTATTTTAAGAAATTAAACTTAATTACTTAAATAATAATCAGAAATAACAAAAATAACACGATAAATAATAATATTTAGAAATACAAGTAAAATGGCAAAAGAGCCACGCGCAGTTTTTGGGCTCAAAAATATATAATTTAAATCAAAAATTGAATTAAAAAATTAGAGAATACTGAAAGATTTGTACTGTCGACTTGTGCGTTGCGTCTCTTTTATACACAATTATTAACGTATCACCATGCTCGTGGATTCATGCTTAAAGAATCGAGGTTTCTGCCCCGAAAGAAACATGGACTGCATGGAGAATGGTTTTTGCCCTTTGGAGCGACATGAGGGATTACGCCTTCTACCGTCGGTTATCATGTAACTTTGCGCTTTAATTGTTTAAGACTCTTTTTGTATACCGTATTTAATGTTGATTTTATTATTGTTTGCGCTGATGATGGCCAAAAAAAGGGCCGAAACGTCCGCCTTTCGCGAATTTTGTAATTAAAGAAATTCTCTAATCTTTTAATTCAATTTTTGATTTAAATTATATATTTTTGCGCCCAAAAAACTGCGCGTGGCTCTTTTGCCATTTTACTTGTATTTTTGATTTTTAATCGTTTAAGAGCCTTACTTTTATATCTTAATAATATTTAGAATAATATAAGGCCAACGATCAATCGGGTGACACCCGTTTGGACACGGAACGATTTGACACCGCTCGATTGGACACGCAGTATTGGACACGGAACGATTGGACACTGCACGATTGGACACTGCACGATTAGACACAGAATTATTGGACACCGCACGATTGGACACCGCACAATTGGACACGCACACTGCACGATTGGACACTGCACGATTGGACACCGCACGGTTGGACACTGCACGATTGGACACCGCATTATTGGACACTGCACGATTGGACACCGCACGATTGGACACTGCACGATTGGACACCGCACGATTGGACACTGCACGATTGGACACCGCACGATTGGACACGCACACTGCACGATTGGACACTGCACGATTGGACGCCGTATGAATGGACACTGCACGATTGGACATCGCATCATTGGACACTGCACGATTGGACACTGCACGATTGGACACCGCATTATTGGACATTGCACGATTGGACACCGCACGATTGAACACTGCACGATTGGACACAGTGGGTTCCGCCCCCCCCCTTCGGGGGGGGGCTCCACTATAAAAAAACTAGACACATAAGTTTGCGTTGAACCTCGCTTCGCGTGGAAAGTTGTAAACCTATGTGGAAACTTACTTCGCATTAAAAAGAATATATGTGGAGGCTGTATGTTCCGCCCCCCCTACGGGGGGGCTCCACTATCAAAAGACTAGACACATGGGTTTGCGTTGAACCTCGCTTCGCGTGGAAAGTTGTAAACCTATGTAGAACCTTACTACGCATTAAAAAGTATATGCGTGGAGGCAGTATGTTCCGCCCCCCCTACGGGAGGGCTCCACTTCCGGAAGATATAACCTAACCCATACCTATTTTTGATTTAAAACTAAAATTTATGCTTCTGCTTTTGCCCTCTTTATGCATAATTACCGGTGTCCAATCGTGCGGTGTCCAATCGTGCGGTGTCCAATCGTGCAGTGTCCAATAATGCGGTGTCCAATCGTGCAGTGTCCAATCGTACGGTGTCCAATCGTGCAGTGTCCAATCGTGCGGTGTCCAATCGTGCAGTGTCCAATCGTGCGGTGTCCAATTGTGCGGTGTCCAATCGTGCGGTGTCCAATAATTCTGTGTCCAATCGTGCAGTGTCCAATCGTTCCGTGTCCAATACTACGTGTCCAATCGAGCGGTGTCCAATCGTTCCGTGTCCAAACGGGATATGCCCCGATCAATCGCGTTCAAACCGTATGTCAGCCATCATTCGATTAATCGAATATAATACCAAAAACAATATCGCGCCGGTTGTTGATAAACAACCCCCTTAACGATGATCTCCCTGAAACGTTAAGGGATGCAATCTACTGACATAACAATAAATAAATTAAAAACAAAAACCAATGCAATCCCCTTAAAATTTAATAAATTTACTTCTTTTAAATTAAAATTTATATTTTATTATTTTTTTGTATAAATATACATATGTATATAATATATGTATTTGTATATAATAAATGTATATGTATTTAATATAAAAATTTATTAAAATTAAATTTTATTTCTTTTATTTTTCTTATTTTTCTTATTATCTTCATCTTTACGTTTTTTAATTTCTTTAGTGTTGTCCTTATTTTCTTTAACATATTCCTCCTTCTTCTTCTTCTCTTTACTTTCATATGCAATCACTGCTGATAATAATAATAGATCTAGCCCATCATCCAATACTGAAATTTTTTAATTATAAATTAGATTAGGTTAAATGATTATACAGGGTATCCCAGAATTCGCGGACTCGGAATGCACTGCGTGATTATTCGTGCCAAAAGAAACAACTTTTTTCTCTGGCAAAATTGCGTCTGAACAATACTTTTTAAATGAGAGCAACTTTAAGATAACGAATGAGCGCTCTAGGTTACGGATGAATCAGGGGTGACACGCGGACAGCGCGTAAGCGTGTTGTACGCTATTTTACCATTTCGCTAAAAATTTTGTAAGAACTGTGCATGATATCTAAATATCGCTATTTTGAATAAAACACTTCATAAAAAAACATTTTCTAATTGATATGGCCAAAGCAGCGACTGAAAGTAAAATAAGTAGATTAGATAACACATGAATAATTTTGATCCAAGATTATTATTCCAACATTCTAAAAATGTTTGTGGCTCTGAAAAGGGCCGATTAAATGTTTAATAATGTCTAATTTTTTTATGTTGCTATTGCAAAATGAAGCTGTTCTTTCAAATCTTCTTTTGAGATAATGTCTCGCCCGTCTACAATATTTAGATATTATGCATAGTTCTTATAAAATCTTTAGCGAAATATTAAAATAGCGTAGACACATGCTTACGCACGCCGTACGCGCGCCGCCCCTGATTCATGTGTAACCTAGAGCGCTCATTCGTTAGTTTAAAGTTGCTCTCATTTAAAAAGTATTGTTCAGACGCAATTTTGCCAAAGAAAAAAGTTGTTTCTTTTAGCACGGACAATCACGCTGTGCATTCCGTGTCCGCGAATTCTGGGACACCCTGTATTAAGAATAATAAGAATAAGAAAAATAAAATCTGAAATAAAATAATTATTAAAGTAATTTATTTTATAACCAAAATAATTATTAAGAGAATTATTAAGAGTTTAATGCCAAGTAACATATTTATAAGATTTACAATTTAAATTATTTTTTAACATTTACCATTTTTAAATTCTTCAATTTCTCTATCTTGCTCTATTTCGCTCTGTCCAGTAACACTTGTAATTTCATGTTCATTATTTTTATTCATTAATTCCTTTTCAATTTCATTCGATTTATTTATTTCTTTCATCTTAATATTTAATATTTTCTGTTTCGATAAATTTATTTACTTTATCAATGACATTAAACATATGAAACCAGCAACTTATTTATGTAGTCATTTATGAAATGACTCACGTCAAGAGATATAAACTATTATTACCCATAAGGGGTGATTTTTTAAATTTGTCAACAACATAAATGTATATTTGTGCGTATGTGGGTGCATGTATGAGTGCGTGAGTGGGTGGGTGAGTGTGTAAAACTTAAAAAAAACACATATTAGCCATATCCCAAAAATCAGCAAAATTTTTATATTTGATAAGAATATATTCGATACCAATTTCAAAAAAATCGATTGTGCGTGTGTGGGTGCGTTTGTGGGTTCATAGGTGGGTGGGTGTTGTTGCAAAACTAAAAAAAAACACATAGTAGCCTTCCCCGAAAAATTTGCAAAATTTTGTTACCAATTTTGAGAAAATTTCGAGAAAATCGGTTATGCATGTGTGGGTGGATGGGTGGGGTGTTAAACTAAAAAAAAACCACATAGTAGCCTTCCCCGAAAAATCAGCAAAATTTTGGTACCAATTTCGAGAAAATTTCCAAAAAATCGGTCGTCCATGTGTGGGTGCGTATATGGGTGCGTGAGTGGATGGGTGGTGGGTGCGTATATGGATGCGTGAGTGGATGGGTGGGGGTGTAAAACTAAAGAAAAACCACATAGTAGCCTTCCCCGAAAAATTAGCAAAATTTTGTTACCAATTTCGAGAAAATTTCGAGAAAATCGATTGTGCATATGTGGGTGCATGCGTGGGTGCACGGATGAGTGGGTAGGGGTGTAAAACTAAAAAAAACCACATAGTAGCCTTTCCCGAAAAATTAACAAAATTTTGATACCAATTTCGAAAAAATCGGTTGTCTGTGTGTGAGTACGTATGTGGGTGCGTGGGTGGATGGGTGGGGGTGTAAAACTAAAAAAAACCACACAGTAGCCATCCCTGAAAAATTTGCAAAATTTTGACACCAATTTCGAGAAAATCGGTCAATAAATATGGAAGTAATGGTTTTGCGTGTTTGGGTGCGTATGAGAGTACGTGGGTGGGTTGGGGTGGGGTGTAAAACTAAAAAAACCACATAGTAGCCATCCCCGAAAAATTAGCAAGATTTTGACACCAATTTCGAAAAAATTGGTCCATAAATATGGAAGTAATAGTTTTGCGTGTGTCGGTGCGTGGGTGAGTGCGTGGGCGGGTGGGGGTGGGGTTGTTGTGCCTCCGTGGAGATACAGAGATTTTGTTGGGATCGTTGGCCAATTGGAACTTAGGAGCTCAGGATCGCACAGGGTCTTCTCACCGTTTTCATTAAATATGTAATCGTGTTAGAATAAAAGTCGTTTATTCAGATACATTAGCTTTAAATCTTCTTTTCTTTTTCGCACTTCAACTCGGCTTATCGCGGTATAGAGTTGCTTCGCGTGCCTGATATCGCGGCTGCCGTCGCGAGATCAGCTGGGACGTTCGTTATTATTAAAACGATTACAATTGTCCGTCTCGTGGTTACTTTTATTAAATTCGACGGTACGGTATAATTTTATAATTTTATCTGCTTCGTGTGATTTTATGATTAGGACTGCCTAGCGCTCCTTCGAGGTGGGTAGTTTTATCACCTCCTGTTCGATTAGTTTTCGGAGGGAATAGCTTAGCGACAGGACCATAGATGGTCGTGTCGCTCGATTTCGGGTGGAAAAAACCCGGATGCAAGCTACGTATATTCTTTGCTTGCATTTCCGGCGCGTTGTTCTTTAAGTAGGGATGTTCGATTCCGATTCGATTCTTTAAAAGATCGATTTTTTTAGTCAAAAAATCGATTTTTTGAATCGATTCTTTGCTATACGATTTTTTTGCGAATCGATTCTTTACCCTAAGAATCGAAGAACTGATTCTATTTTTAAAAATTCTTTTTTCTCGCTTTTTTCTTACCTGTCGCTACTGTTTATATCTACTACACCATGATACTATGCTTGCGGTCGGTAAGACACTAGAAATGCTTCGAAGCATTGCATTAACCAATCAGAATAAATAATCTTTACTCTTTTTGTCCTGATTGGTCAATCAAATGCTTCGAAGCATTTCTAGCGTGTTCCCGACCGCAGCCTATGTCTACACTCTTTACAATCTATATAGTCTAAGAGCCAATTTCACCAAGTCCGGTTAGGTGAACCGACGGTTAAAATTAGCAGGATACTGCTAACTGAAATGACATAAATGCCTGGTTTTCTTTCACCTCTATTTTCTGTTGGCTACCCTGCTAATTTTAATCGTCGATTCATCTAACCGAATTGGTGAAATTGGCCCACAAGTGTGAACAAGTCTGAATTCTTCTCGAGTGAGCTTCTCTAATAAAACGCAGAAACCGTTAAGTTCAGTGTTGATATTTGAAATTATAATTAATACAAAAATTGATACGTACAATATTATAAACATTTATTGCACAAATATTTTCATTTCATATCACGCAATTGCATTGAATGTCTTCTCTTTTCCTCGCAGCATTTTTATAATCAATAAAACAGCTTCATCTTGCTAACTTTAGACAAGTGTGAATTCTATTCGAGTGAGCTTCTCTAATAAAACGCAGGAACAACCGTCAAGTTCAGTGTTGATCTGAAATTATAATTAATACAGAAATTGGTACGTACAAGATTATAAACATTTATTGCACAAATATTTTCATTTGATCTATATTACTATATCTATAATATCTATAATCTATTACTATATCTATGATCTATAATATTTTCATATTGCATGGTTTTATTTTCATTTTATATCATGCAATTGCATTGAATGTCTTCCCTTTTCCTCGCAGCATTTTTATAACCCAATTAAACAGCTTCATCTTGCGAATAAGTGTGAATTGCCATTTTTATAACGTCTTCTATGCGTAATAAAAGTTATAATTTGAATGTTACTGGTGATGGACTTTGTGTTAAACGAAAAACAGTACAAAAGTGGGTATATTTACTAATGTTTTTTCAACATGTCGAACATAATCTCACCTATTTTTTTAAATTATTTGTTTTCTTTCCTTCTTTCTTTTCTTTTAATTCACATTATTTTTCAAGAAGCAAAATACATTTTTTTTCATTGTTTGCTTTTTTCTACAAAAATAGCAAAACAATATATTTTTACAGTGCCCAAAATAAAGAAATCTTGCGTTTGGAAAATTTTGATAAAATCTAATGATACTGATAATGGTGATGCTACGTGCAAAATTTGTAACAGAGAAGTGAAGTCCGGCGGAAAAGGTGGTGATACAACTAATTTAAGAAATCACTTAAAACGAAATCATGCAGGAAATAAAGAAGTAAAACTAACTTTAGGAGAAAGTGAGAACAGCAATGAAAAGGCTCCTAATCCGGAACAAGCAAATAATTTGGTAAATCTATATCTTACAATATTTACATGCACCCCTTAATTATTTTATTACATTATTTGTTTACTCTTGTTTATTTTCAGAACCAATTAAAATTGTCATTAATGCCATCACCAGCATCTACCTCTACATTCACGTCCATGGACCTATCTGAATCTAATTTAACTCCTGCTTCTTCACCAGCACTTAGTCTGTCAGAATCAGATAGTAGATTTTATTATACGGATCGACAATATGTGTTCCAACCCAGGATCGACAACGCTTTTAAGCAAATAAAATCATTTGAAGGTAACATATATATATATATATAACAGTTCGCCGAGAGGCATCCGCCATCGCACCACATTCATTCGCCTCCATGGTGTTAGATACAGGCTCTAATGTCCAAAGTCAATCTTAAGATTTTAGAAATCAAATATTCAGAGTTAGATATTTTTTTAGTAAAATGAAAAGATTGAATTTTGAGGTTAGGGCCTTTAGGATCCTGAAGAACTACAAAAATTTAAACTTTATTAAACTTATGCATAAAATTCATAATATTTATCTTTTTAGAGGGAGGTGCAAGAGCAGGAGAAATCACCAATGCCATCCTTTTCATGCTTGCCAAAGACAATATGCCTTTCCAGACAGTAGATAATGAAGGATTCAGGAACTTGATGAAAACTATTGTGCCTCTTTATTCTGTACCTGGAAGAAAGTCGATTACAAAAAAATAGAAAAAAAATATGAGTACCTAGGGGCATGTGAAAAACAAAAATTGGAAAAAATTGATTATTTCTCAGTAACGGCGGATATCTGGACCGACGTACTTAATACCGTCAGCTATTTAGGGATGACTGTTCACTACGAATTTGAAGGGGAATTGCAATCCACCACGATTGGTGTTACAGAAATAACGGAGCGACACACCTCTCAAGTTATAGGAAGATGGATGAGAACGATTTTGCAAGACTGGCACATCGATGATGAAAAAATAGTTGTTGTCGGAACCGATAACGGAGCGAATATTAAAAAAGCGGTTAGAGATATCTTTGGGTCTGTCAAACATATTGCATGTTTTGCTCATTCAATAAATCTGGTCGCTGAGGATACAATGAATTTTCAAGATGCAATATCATTATTCGCAAAGATTAAAAGAATTGTCATCTATTTTAAACAATCTACTATTGCTGCTGATGCGTTGCGGACGCTCACCGACCTTAAGTTAATCCAAAGCATTGACACACGATGGAATTCAACCTTTGCGATGTTACAACGATTTATTTTACTCTCGAAAAAAGTTGGATCGATTTTATTAAGTAATCCGGATTCACCTGAAATGTTGACTGCATCTGAACTGCAATTAGCAAACGAAATTGTGGAAGTATTGCAACCACTTGAAAAAGTTACAAGGGAAGTTTGCAGAGAACGATTTGTCACGGCTAGCAAAATCATTCCATTGATCAATTGCTAAAAAAATCAAAATCAAAAACTTCATGAGAGTCTAAAAACGCAAACTGCACTTTCTTTAGTTGATCGTCTCCAAAATTCTATTTCGATGAGATTTGGACAAATAGAAAACAATGCTATTATGGCAGCTTCGACGATCCTGGATCCCAGATTCAAGAAATTACATTTTAATCAGCCTTTGGCATATTCGCAAGCAATCGGTCGTATTGGTAGATGGATGAGAGAATTGGATCATACGAATGTGTCTAATGATGCAGTTGCTGAAACGAACATTGAAATACCGAACAACACTGATGACCTATGGTCCTTTCACGATGATTTTCTTAAAATGAAGACTATAAATGTTGCGCAACGGCACCAAGACGAGATGCCAACTGACTTGAAGCACTACTTGGATCAACCAATGATAGATCGTAAGGAAAGTCCAATACGTTATTGGTTGAGGCTTGCATCAGTATACCCGACTCTCAGCGTTATTGCCAAAAAATACTTGGCAATTGTTGGAACGTCAGTACCTTCTGAAAGATTATTTTCAAGGGTTGGCAATATTTTAACAGATTCCAGGAACCGACTTTCGCCCGATCATCTACAACAACTATTATTTTTAAATTCACTGTCCATTAAAGATTGGCAATTAAAAAATGAATAAGTAATTTGGTACTAAAAACAAAGCAGTATATAAAAGTATATAAAAGAAATGTATGTAAAAAGTATGTGAAATACACATATATTTTGTTAAAACTTTTTTAATAATATAAAATTTTTCAAAAATTTAAAGCCTAATTGTTTAATCACTTATTTCCTTTATTAATTTGTAACAATGCATCCCCCATTGTTACCCGGCAGTAGACCGCCGGAAGTCTGCCGCCCGGCGAACACCGGCCGGGCAGGGGCAGAGGCGCCGAGCGCCCATTTTTAAACGCTAATTACCGCCGTTGCGATAAACAACCGTACGGCCGCCGTTACGCCGTTATATGGAAAATCGAGCACCGCCGAGCGCTGCCGTAAACGCCCGAGCGACACCCGCCGAAACGCCGCGCCGTTTCGCCCAGGGGAGATGACGTGTTTACCGTTAATTACCTGCCGAAAAACAACACGTCATTATCCCCACCCGGGGGCGAACGACGCGGTTACCGTTAGACGCTCGGGTATATAACGGCAGCCTTTTTAGATCCCGGCACCAGAATCGCACCAGAATCTGAATCCGCTCAAGCTGTACGCTCGAGACTTTCCTGATTCGTTCCGAATCATTCGCAAACACGACGGAACGTGGGAGTTGACGAGTTCGCAGTCTCCGCCGAGCATTCTCGGCTTCCGAACCGCTTTACGATCCTTCGCAATCCGCGACCGCTTCTCTCGAGAGTTTTCGAGAAACGGTCTAACTTCCGACCGACCCGACCGTACGGACCGTGGGCTGGTGAGTTCGCCATGCCGTTGAGGTTCCTCAATTCCGTGCTCAATCCGTACTCCGCGTGCGAACAAGGGACAGCGAGTTTGCTGCCCGTTCGAGATTTCTCGATCTCGCACGCATCCCACAACATCTGGGAATACACGACATAAACATTACCGCGGACCGTAGATACATAAGAAACTGTCTCGCCGGTTTAAATCGACTCACGCGTTTTTGTGAACCACGCGCCGTCACAACAAACCGACCACGCGCCCCGCACCGTCTACCTGGCGTGTTTATATCCGCTTTGCGTATACTACACCGCATCTCATTGTTAAACTCGCGCAATTCATAACAACCGCGCCCCGCCCGTGGCACATTGCGATCCGCCGCGCGCCCGCTCCGCGGGGCATTTCTGTATTCTTAACCAGCGCCGATAGAGGCCAAATAAAGTAATCTTCTTTTATATTTCATTTAAATCGTATGTCTCGATACTTTCTACGAGCCCTGATCACGACCGAGCGAATCCGCGAACTCCCGAAAGTAACCCAGTTACAAATTTAAGTTTTAAAAATTAAAAAACTGATTAAAATTTAAAATTAATTAATTCAATTAAAAATTTTTTATGGTCACAATTAGCTAAAATTAATTAATTAATTAGATTTATGTATGTTTCAATTATATATAAATAATTTTGTACGAATTTTTAGATCGATTCTTGCAAAATCGGTTCTTTGATCCAGATTTTTTAAGAGAATCGATTTTCATGATTCGATTCAGAATCGATTCAAGAATCGATTCCTTTAAGAGAATCGAACATCCCTATCTTCAAGTCTCGCGATCGCGTGGCCTCCGCGCGTGCCTCGCTTTGTCAGCGATTGCGCTCGTAACTTTATACGTCTTCCTCGACTTCGAGTTATAGTCGGAAGACGTTAAATAATATTTAGTAATTAATAATTATACTAATTTGGTTATAACCGTTTTGGGCTATAACAGAGTGTTAAACTAAAATAAACCACATAGTAGCCATTCCCGAAAAATTTGCAACATTTTGGTTCCAATTTCGAGAAAATCGGTCCATAAATGTGGAAATAGTTCGCGGTTCGACAGACAGACAGACAGACAGACGGTACTAATATATATAATAGATAGATATTAGTATGACCTTGAATAGCACCGTCAAGGTCACATAAAAATCACTTTGAATTTTTTAAATGGTACCCCCTATTTTTTATTACATATTCTTATAGCTTACCTCGAGAGCTTTCGAAAACATTATAATAAAGTATTTTTTCATTAAGTACTTTTTGAGTTATTTTATATTTTAATCTGACATATTTTGATATAAAAAATAAAATATTTCGTAAAATATTCAGTTTTTGATAATCTTACTGTAATACTTTTATGTACAGAATAATGAGACAAATCAATTAATGCAAAAAAAAAAACAAATAATTGTTCAAAAAAATACATTGTAAATAATTTTCTTAAAAACAATTACTTTTTTATATTAATTGATTTGTCTCATTATTCTGTACATAAAAGTATTACGGTAAGATTATCGAAAACTAAATATTTTACGAAATATTTTATTTTTTATATCAAAATATGTCAGATTAAAATATAAAATAACTCAAAAAGTACTTAATGAAAAAATATTTTATTATAGTGTTTTGGAAAGCTCTCGAGGTAAGATATAAGAATATGTAATGAAAAATAGAAGGTTCTATTTAAAAAAATCAAAGTGATTTTTATGTGATCTTAACGGTGCTATTCAAGGTCATACTAATATTATTATATAATGCGCCATTTAAAACTCTACAACTTTTGCATGAAACATTTTTCACGAAAAATGCGTTGTTTCCTCAAA
The DNA here is from genome assembly GCA_009859135.1 of Formica selysi. Classification (NCBI taxonomy): domain Eukaryota; kingdom Metazoa; phylum Arthropoda; class Insecta; order Hymenoptera; family Formicidae; genus Formica; species Formica selysi. Next base: position 127,436 of record WHNR01000051.1, on the reverse strand, counting down.
ATACTGCTGATACGGGCGCTCTGTTACACCCTGTATATAATAAATGTAATATAAGTATATCTTTCGTCTTTCTCGTTACAATAGATACATAATTTGTTGACATATTTTACAGTTTCGTCTTTTTGTTATTAAATACATGATATGTTAATATATCTTACGGTAAAATCGTTTGGACATACTTCCACAAAATAAACATTACAAACACAAAAACGCTGATAAGGAGCGAATGAAACAAAAACATTGAATATTTAAGAAGAAAAGAAATAGTTTTATTACATATGTACATTTACATATGTATATACTTCTACGCAGAATGTAGCGCAAAGTGATTCTCGATTTCGTTGTTTCAACGCGATTCACTGTGTTATAGTTTGTGTAGTGTAATAGTTTTAAATATTGGTGATTGGCGTGAGGAGATTAAGGTAATTTTTATTTTTAATGTATTCTACAATTCTATATTTATTTATTACAGAAAATATCTGAGGCTAACGTAATATTTCGCATTAAATTTAGTTACATTATTTTCAATTTTATCGATTTTCATTAAATGTCTTAATATTTATTATATTTACAATAATCTTTAAAGTTTTAGTAATTGTTATACGATCGGGAATAGAGGAATGCCTTGACACAAAAATTTATCGGGGTATATTTGATACGCGTGCTTTATCTCTGAATAATCACATATCATGATTGTTGATTAATTAAAATATTATTTTAATCATCTTGATAATGAAACATTATTGATAAAATTATTATCATTAATAATAATATTTAAATATATAATAAAGGTAAATATTAAAGCACATTTCTCTTGTTATTTTATATATAAAAATAAATATTGAAGTATAGTAGTAGGTAATCTAGGCCGTATCTAACTCACGGCTCCTTGAGTGCGAGAGAGAGGTACCCAAAGGAGAAAAAGAGATAGCGTCAGTTTGTAGGTATCTGCGGGGGGGAATGCGGCGGGGGGGATCCGGGGGGGGGGGTACGTAGGGAGGGGGGAAGCGTGTCGCCAAGAGTGCTCAAGAGATGGCGCTCTGCTCGATCGAGGCCACGCTTCCTCCTGACCCTACGTACCCCCCCTGATCCTCCCCAACGGCTCCCCCCTGCCCGAACTCCCCCCGCGATTGCTAACAAAGTGTTCGCTGTCTCTCGTTCTCCAAGGGTACCTCTCTCTCGCACTCAAGGAGCCGTGAGTTAGATACAGCCTACACAATTACTTTCACTCGCGAGGAAGAGCGACTGACGCGCTCGGCGTATCCGCGATGACTGACCGTTCTACGGCGCGGCTAAGTTATTAAACCCTCTTCTATATTTTCCCGCGCGAAGCGTTTTTCCCGCGCGAAGCGTTTCTTCCGCCGCGACTCGACCTTGACGCGACTCGTTCCTAAGAGGGCGGGCGACGACGATATCTCGCGCTGTTTTTAGCGCGCGATCCGCTATCACGATTCTTAAGGGATGCGCGTTGCTTCTAGCGCGCGATCCGCGAGCGGATGCCGGGTATCCGGCGCCGAGGGAGACGGAGGATTATCGTGGGGGCAGTTGAACGGAGAGAGGAACAGTTAGCGGTGATACGAGCGCGCTTATCGCGTATCGGAGCGAATTTTTCTTCGTTTTCCGACGATACGAGCGCGCTTATCGCGTTTCGGGGCGAGTTGTTTTTCGTTTCTTGGCGATGACGCGCTTCCGGTGACGAGACGCGTCCGAGAGCGAATATTCAGCTTGATTAATCGGAGCGCGTTATCGCCATTTTTTTCGTTATAAAAGGATGCCGCGACGATCTCGAGATATTAGTACGTTCGAGAATATTCGCGGCGTGATGAAGCGCGCACCGAGCGCCTTATCGAGATTAGCTGGAAAAGTGGTGAATACTCGAATTAGAAGTATCGAGGATATACAGAATTTGGAAATACCGAATTGTTTGAAGAAGGAACTAAGCGAATGTTATATAGAGGACTGTCTGTACTGTAAAGAAAAGATCAGCTTCGCGGAAGAGTTCGTGCGAGAGGCGAGCGAGGCGCGATTCGACGAGCCTTTCTCGAATGTCGGAGCCGATGGCTATTTGCTTTATCGCAATTGGAAACGGCGATACGGAGTTCCAAAATTTTCGTGGGAGGTGAATCACGTCATGCATTGCTTCTATACATTCGGTTGCCAATTTGAGAACGGAAATTATTTCGAGGAAGATGTGAGATATTGCGTGGAATGCGCGCATAGATCGAGCTTCGTGAGAAGCGTATCGACGCATATGAAAAAATCGGTGTATAGCGAGAGAGTGCCCGCCTGCGATCTTATCGACGAAGTCTTCGACGTGTCGAATAATTGGTGCGGCGGCTGCGCGACAAGAGCTTTGTTCTATATCGAGGGTTACGACGAGAAAGAGACGTGGTTTATCAATAAAAGATCTTGGCTTTCGTTAAACGACGAGTGATGAATCGAGAAACGATGGAGGAGCGCGATCTTCTTAATAGCGCGCGGGAAGTCTCGATGGTGGACGCGTATCGCGCGTGGGAGAGACGGTGCGACGAGTGTCCCGAGTTTCTGCGGGAGGGGTCTCGAGGCGAGCGCCGGGGGTGATCCACCGGAGCGATCAATTCTCTGATCGCTCGAACCGTTCGATTGACGGGCGCGAGAGACGATCTGCGTCGACGTTTCGAACGCGTGGGAGGCGGCGTAGAGAGGCGCGAAGGATTCTCATGGTTTGAGATGGAGACAGCTTTCTCTAGGCGCATTTTAACCGGCGCGGTTATCAACTTCGATGGGCGACACCCGTTTGGACACGGAACGATTGGACACCGCTCGATTGGACACGCAGTATTGGACACGGAACGATTGGACACTGCACGATTGGACACAGAATTATTGGACACCGCACGATTGGACACCGCACAATTGGACAGGCACACTGCACGATTGGACACTGCACGATTGGACACCGCACGATTGGACACTGCACGATTGGACACCGCATTATGGGACACTGCACGATTGGACACCGCACGATTGGGCACTGCACGATTGGACACCGCACGATTGGACACTGCACGATTGAACACCGCACGATTGGACACGCACACTGCACGATTGGACACTGCACGATTGGACACCGTACGATTGGACACTGCACGATTGGACACCGCATTATTGGACACTGCACGATTGGACACCGCACGATTGGACACTGCACGATTGGACATCGCATTATTGGACATTGCACGATTGGACACCGCACGATTGAACACTGCACGATTGGACACAGTGGGTTCCGCCCCCCCTTCGGGGGGGGGGGGGGCTCCACTATCAAAAACTAGACACATAAGTTTGCATTGAACCTCGCTTCGCGTGGAAAGTTGTAAACCTATGTAGAACCTTACTTCGCATTAAAAAGAATATGTGTGGAGGCTGTATGTTCCGCCCCCCCTATGGGGGGGCTCCACTATCAAAAAGCTAGACACATAGGTTTGCGTTGAACCTCGCTTCGCGTGGAAAGTTGTAAACCTATGTAGAACCTTACTACGCATTAAAAAGTATATGCGTGGAGGCAGTATGTTCCGCCCCCCATACGGGGGGGCTCCACTTCCGCAAGATATAACCTAACCCATACCTATTTCTGATTTAAAACTAAAATTTATGCTTCTGCTTGTGCCCTCTTTATGCATAATTACCGGTGTCCAATCGTGCGGTGTCCAATCGTGCGGTGTCCAATCGTGCAGTGTCCAATAATGCGGTGTCCAATCGTGCAGTGTCCAATCGTACGGTGTCCAATCGTGCAGTGTGCGTGTCCAACCGTGCGGTGTCCAATCGTGCAGTGTCCAATCGTGCGGTGTCCAATCGTGCGGTGTCCAATCGTGCAGTGTCCAATCATGCAGTGTGCGTGTCCAATTGTGCGGTGTCCAATCGTGCGGTGTCCAATAATTCTGTGTCCAATCGTGCAGTGTCCAATCGTTCCGTGTCCAATACTACGTGTCCAATCGAACGGTGTCCAATCGTTCCGTGTCCAAACGGGATACGCCCACTTCGATTATATCGAACCTTCGCGATTTCTCGAGGACGCTAGAGATACCGTGCTCGATAGAGTACGCAATGCTATAGATGAACATAACAGTGTTAAGGTCAATACCGTGTTTATCGGTGAGTTCGTCTCAGGCGACAAGATTGATATTAAGACTATCGCTACGAAGAATTATCCGCTTCTACCTCTTTCCGATTTGCAAGAGTGGTATGGGACGCGTGTGGTCGACGCTACTTTAGCTTCGCTGGAGGAGTTTCAAAAGCGCGATAGCGGATGGGCGTTATCGCGAATTCTAATTTTAACGGTGAATGTGAATAAATATAATCCTATGCACGCTGGATGTCACGTCCAGATACCGCGAGAGATCGCGTTGAAGAAAGCGGTGATTAACGTGCGATCTGCAGATAACGCGTGTTTCGCGTGGGCGGTAGTCGCCGCTTTATATCCGGTTGAGAAAAACACGGAGAGAAGCTCGCGGTATCCTCACTACTCGACGGTGCTGAATCTGGAGGGTATCGAGTTTCCCATGAGTTTAAATAGAATCACTAGATTCGAGCGTATTAACAACATATCTATTAATGTGTATACCGTTCGAGATAAGAAGGACGGGAAAAGTAGCTGCCGTATCGTTCCTCTGCGTCTCACTTGTAATAAGAAGGACAGATACATTAATTTGCTGTATCTAAGCGATACGACGCAACGAGATAATACGGCGCATTTCGCATGGATTAAGAATTTGTCTCGACTCATCGGATCGCAACTGAGCAATAGGCAACATAAAGCGCATATATGCGATCGGTGAGTACGAATTAAAAAATTTGTCGCGTAGTGTGGATAATATACACGATTTAAAAAATGTGTTTTATGTCGCAGATGCATGCATTATTTTCGAACGAGCGATAATTTATTAGCTCACAGCGCGGACTGTGGAAGGATGAACGAGTGCGCTATAATTCTTCCCACTGAGGATGACAAATGGTTAAGGTGCCTTTACATGGCAGCATCAAGCGTCGAGCGTCTGCGCAGAAAATTGCGCAGAATCGCAGAATCTGAACGAAATGGATTCCAGATTCCAGCTTCTTGCTGCTAATAACATAGTGAGTCACACGATAAAAAAGGTTATATTGTAATATATATTAGTAATACTAAAAATTAATATTTATTAATATTATATAGTACTATTATATACTACTATTACATAATATATATTTTTATATTAGACAAATATTGTATATTATAGAATATCACTACCAGCTACTATATTAGTTATTTAACTAAATATTAAGGGATTAATTCTCATAAATTTTTTTGCATGTTTAATAACACACACAATCTTACTTTATATATATTTTCTCTATATGTTAGAATTATTTTGTAACATTATTCTTTATAGGCATAAAATTTGGCATTTATTTGGAGTCTGTACGTCAAGTGTAAATTGGAAAGAAATTCATACTTTCAATAAAATAATTATTGAAGAAAAGAAATCCAATAGCTCAATTAGATCATCAAAATAGTGTTGGAAACATTTAGAACTAATGTCTTTAAAATGTCAATTAATCATTGCTATTATCAATGGTTAATAGAATGCATTACCAGTATTAATCAAGAATTTCAAAGACAAAGAAGAGCTGAGTTTGCTACGGGTATTGCAATAATTGCAAATATAATAAAATTAAAAAAGAAACGCAGCAAGAGATTGTGGTTGAGCGAACTCTTTAAACAAAGACACAAATATGGATTCTATTACGCAATACTTCCCAGTGTCAGGTTGGAAGATCTTCGATTCAAAAATTATACGAGAATGACAATGACACAATTTGAAGAACTATTATCAATAATAGGAAATAATCTAAAAAAGCAATATGTTGTGCGTGAACCGATTAATGAAGAGCAACGTTTAATATTGACTTTAAGGTATATATACTCAGAAATTAAAAAATATATGATATTGCAATATATATTAAATATATTACGAATAATATATAATGAGTGAAATCTATATGTATATATACATAATTTTACATATCAAAGTGATTGTTCTTTTAATATTTACAGATATCTTGCCTCAGGAGATAGTATGACATCTTTATCATATCAATATCTAATATCTTTGAGTTGTATTGGAAATATCATATGTGAAACATGTTCTTTCATATGGGAGCGTTTATTTCCTATCGTACTTGCAAATTGTGACGTAGAAGACTGGAAGGAAATTGCAAACGATTTCGCAAATAAGTGGAACTTCCCTCACTGCATTGGTGCGATTGACGGGAAACACGTCGTCATTCAAGTAATTACTGGATAGAAAATAATATGTAAATAATGCAAATTGAACTAACCTAATCTAACTACGTTACATTTTTTCAGTGTCCTGACAACGCGGGATCAGAATATTATAATTATAAAGGCAGTCACAGTATTATTTTACTTGCAGTGAGTGATGCTAATTATATCATACGCTGTGTTGACATTGGCGCCCCGGGAAGGCAAGGTGATGCAGGTCTTTTCAAGAATAGTAACATGGGCTTGTTATTGGAAAGAAAAGAATTCAATCTTCCATTACCCGAACCATTATATGAAGATGGTCCAATTTTGCCGTATGTATTGATAGGAGACGAGGCGTTTCCATTAACTGATTATATGATGCGGCCATATCCAGGCAAAAATGAAATGACATTAGAGAAACGTATTTACAATTATCGTTTATCTCGAGCTCGAAGAACGGTCGAGAATGTTTTCGGTATTTTGGCTAGCCAATGGAGAATTCTAAGACGACCAATTTTAGCAAAAGTTTCAACTGCAACAAAAATTGTTCAAGCAATCGTCTGCCTTCATAACTGGATGAGGAAGCATGATGTTGAGCGAGAAACTTATGTAACACAAGAATTTACAGATCAGCCTGTAAAAGACGGAGATATTACAGACGAAACTTTGGGACAAATTCTTAAAGATTGTGCATTTATAAACATTAAACGCACTCCAGCAAGAGCGTATTCGTTACGTGCAGCTCACATCCGAGAAGAATTCTGTAGATTTTTTAATGAAGAAGGAGAAGTTGGCTGGCAAAATATTCAAATTTACAAGTGAATAAATAGAGTATGGTAATTTGTCATTCCGTATTTCCATATTCAGTGACATTTATTTTATATTAATTATATTTCAATAAAATAATATTGATGTTTATTTCATATAATTTTCGATGTAAATTGAAGAGAGAAGTTACTTTTGTCAAACTTTATTAGTAAAATATAAATAGTTTACAACATTATATATTATAACATTAATAAAGATGATCACTTATAAGAAATGTCTTAGAACTAATGTATATTTGTACATAACCCTGTATTATTGTACAATCACAGAAACAATATTGCTGAACTGAATATATATATATATATATATATATATATATATATATATATACATACATAAATCTTATAAACTAAAAATATTAGGAATTAATTTTCTAAACAAAAAAAATTTTTACCATTTATGACAATAAGTTATATAAGTTATATATATATATTATTTATTTATATATTAAAGTCAATATATTTTTAAGTAAAGTGAGAAAAAAATAATCGCCACTAAAATCATTTAAAATTATTTAAAAAATAAAATAAAACTCATGAAATACTGTAATACTGATTTTACGTAAAGTGACAGAAAGAATAGAAAATTTTCAATAACAAAAATTAGATTGTAACATAACGAAAATAATATTGAATACATTATTATAAATATAAAAATTATATTTATAAGAAGAGAATAAAACAAAGATTCAAAAGGAACTAGGAACATAGCAATTGCAAACATGTTACAAAAATGAATTCAATATTATTCACGCCCGTTTTGTTCTTCTTTAGTAATATCATGTAGGAATTTCAGTAAAAGTCTATCCTGTTTCTCTGAATTAAGTTTCTGCAGTCTTTGTTTTATATATAAAAACATACCATCCAATGCACCAATTTCAGGTAGTTTTGGAAGGTTTATCACAGGCATTTCTTTGGTACAAAGTGCATCAGCTATACGATTCATTGATGTAGTTACATCGTTGCTATCTTTAATCCGACGTTTAATAAAAGATTGATCTGAAAATAGATTGAATATTTCTTTAATCCATAAATAAACAACTAAATATTTTAAAACGGAATCGGTCAAATCACTAAACAAAATAACTTTATAATATTAATACCTTTATTACTTTTATATTCTTCGATGTTATCTGAATGTGAGTTGCTATCTTCAAACATATTATTGTTAGATATATTCATTGTAGCCGTAATATTCGAAATCGAACTGTTAAATAAGATGTTTGATATTAATCATCGTAACATTTATAATATATATTTAAAGTTGCACATGAAAATTAATACATACTTTCTATTTGTTGACACCGAACGTAAGAAGGACATCGGTTCTAAATGTTTCCAAGGCTTTTTTGATGATCTAGCTGAGCCACTGGGTTTCTTTTCTTCAGCAACTATTTTATTAAAAGTATCTTTAAGTGTTTTCCATCGTTTTTTAGCATCTTCAGGGCTCATAAGACCTGATACATTAAAACATACTTTTAAAACATTCAATGTAATGTCAATGCTTTTATTTTACGATTCAGATTTATGTAAAATAGCTACCATTAAGAGCTTCAGAAACTTCTTTCCATAAGTCTGTAATCTTTTGTCTGCTACTAACAGACAAAGGCAATGTGTAATCATATATAGGAGGTCTCTTTCTAACTTCTTCGATTAACAATTCTTCTAATGCAGTACTGTCTAATTTTTCCGGACTAAATGTTGAAACATTTTCAAAACTATCTTCAAAAGTACAGTATTCATCTGTGAGTGGATTTGACTCAGCCATAACTTTATTGTCTACTCGTACTTTTTTAGAAGACGATGGATGACTTGACACATCTTTTAGTAATAAAACTTGTTTTTTACCATTCCACATTACTTTTGCCAAATATTCTCCTCTATCTGCAATGTCGCACAAAAGTATTCATTTCAATTATAATCCCTTTGAATAAATGTATGAAAACAGTTGTATATTATCATATATAAATTTATCATATATAATTTAATCAATTATATTATTATACAATTTACCATTAGTAGGATAAAAAGTTTTAGATACTGAATTAATGGTTACTGTGTACCAATCTTTAATACATTCGTGATTATGAATTTCTTTCTCATCTACACTTGACGTGCAGACTCCACAAGTCAATGCTAAGCTTGATGTCTATGAAAAAAAAAATTACAAAATCATTTTAACGTAGAGAAGAAATATAAAATAGAATTGTGTGTTATGAAAGAACATGCAAAAGAATTTATGAAAATTAACCCCTTAATGCTTGGTTAGATTCTAATACTCACTACCGGTAATAAGGTTCTGTAATATATTTGTTTAATAATAATATATGTATTATATATAATGTTAATAAATATTAATTTTCAATATTATTAATGTATATTAGAATATAACCTTTTTTATCTCGACCGTACTCGTCTGACTCACCATGATATTAGCAGCAAGAAGCTGGAATCTATCTCGTTCAGATTCCTGCGCAATGATTTCTGCGTCACGCAGACGCTCGACGCTCGATGCTCGATGCTGCCATGTAATGGCACCTTTAGAGTTTCGCCATTACTGTAGAAAGGAGAGACTTCCATTCGTGGTGTACGCCGATCTCGAATGCGTGCTGGAGAAGAAAGAGGAGAAGAGAACGCCGAACACGTCTATCATTCAGCATCACAAAGTCTATAGCGCTGGATATTACGCGCGATGCGCGTTCGATGATGCTGGCTCGACTTACAAAGCCTATCGCGGCGAGAATTGCGTATCGTGGTTTGTTAAAGAATTGTACGATTTAGCGCTTCGCGCGAAGACTATTTTCAACATTGATGCGCCTATGGTGGATCTTACACCGGACGAATGTGAGAGATTCATGAGCGCGATGCACTGTCGCGTATGCGAGAAACCGTTCGAATCAGAAGACGCTCGCGTGCGCGATCACTGTCATCTAACCGGACGGTATAGAGGTCCGGCGCATTCGAATTGTAATTTAAATTATAAGGAGACTTACGTAATTCCAATATTCTTTCACAATTTATCGGGTTACGATGCGCATTTCTTTATTAAAGATGTGGCTAACGCTTTTCCCGGCAGCGTCGAGTTACTGCCGCTAACGAAGGAAATGTATATTTCTTTCACGAAGAACATTGAGAATGCGTCGAACGATGGATGCTTTGGGAAACGCTTGAAATTGCACTTTGTGGATTCTTTTTAAGCGCGAGTCTCGAAAAATTGGCGTCGTATCTTGACAAGAGCGAGCTGAAGATCGCGCGTTCGGAATTTTCCGATCTTGATGACGCTGATTTCGAGCTTCTCGCGCGAAAAGGTGTGTTTCCTTATGAGTACGTCGACGACGTCGATAAATTACTGGAGACTCGTCTACCACCGCGCGAGGCTTTTCATAGTTCGCTAACCGGTAACGCGATATCCGAGAGCGATTACGCGCGCGCGATAAGAGTCTGGGAGCGATTTCGCGTCGAAACGTTGGGCGACTATAGCGATTTGTATTTAAAAACCGACGTTCTTTTATTAGCCGATGTCTTCGAAAATTTTCGCGACGCGTGTATGAGAAGTTATAATTTAGATCCCGCATATTATTACACGTTACCTGGATATACGTGGGACGCTATGTTAAAGCATACAGGTATTCGATTCGAGTTATTAACCGATATCGATATGGTGATGTTCGTGGAACGCGGGATACGCGGCGGGCTAAGTCAATGCTCCAATAGATACGCGCGCGCTAATAACAAGTATTTGCAGACTTACGATCCTTCGGAACCGTCTTCTTATCTCATGTATTTCGATATAAATAATTTATACGGATGGGCGATGTGTCAATCTTTACCTTACGAAGATTTTCGATGGGTCGACGATGTCACGAGTATAAACTTAATGTCTGTGACATCGAACTCGCCTATCGGTTACATTCTAGAGGTCGACCTTGCGTATCCGCCCAACCTTCACGATTCTCACGCGGACTTGCCATTCTGCCCGATGCGCGATAAGCCGCCCGGAAAGCGTGACGAGAAACTTCTCGCCACGCTGTGCGATAAGAGTCGTTACGTAATATATTATCGCAATTTGCAGCAATGCATTCGGCACGGATTACGCGTTACCAGGATATACAGAATATTACAATTCGCGCAATCTCCATGGTTGCGCGGATATATCGAATTAAACACGCGACTACGAATTAACGCGAAAAACGAGTTCGAGAAAAATCTTTACAAATTGATGAATAACGCCGTGTTCGGTAAAACTATGGAGAATGTGCGCAATCACTCGGATGTCCGGCTGGTGATTCGATGGGACGGGCGATACGGCGCGGAGGCGATGATCGCGAAGCCGAACTTTTATAGCAGAAGCGTCTTCGCGGAGAATCTCGTAGCCGTGGAATTGCGCAAACTCGAGATTAAGTTTAACAAACCGGTTTACGTGGGTATGTGTATTCTCGATGTGTCTAAGATTCGTTTATACGAATTTCACTATGAGTACATGCTACCGTTATATCGAGATAAATGTAAAATAATGTATACCGATACGGATAGCCTCATTTATCGCATCGAGTGCGAGGATGTGTATGAAGATATGAAGCGCGACATTGACAGATTTGATACGAGCGATTACGCGGTGGACAACGCGTATGGTATGCCTCTAGCTAATAAGAAAATACCTGGTGTTATGAAGGACGAGAATGCCGGCGCGATTATGACGGAATTCGTTGGGCTTAGAGCGAAGATGTACGCGCTACGAGTCGAAGGTAGAGACGATACGAAAAAAATTAAGGGTGTTAAGAGCGGCGTCGTTGCGAGAACGATAACGTTCGAAGATTACGCGCGCTGTCTTCGACGAAGAATCGAGATGAGGCGCGAACAATCTTGCATAAGATCTAAATTACACGAGGTGTATACGGTGTCGGAATTGAAAGTTGCGCTTAGCCCACATGACGATAAACGATATGTGATATCAGGAACTATGGATACTTTACCGTGGGGGCATTATAAAATACCGCGGTAAGAAGCGAGGAAAACGTCATATATCGAGAATGTAATAAATAATATTTGCGTTTAATATAGTTTATTTTAATATAGTTTATTTTAATATAGTTTATTTTAATATAGTTTATTTTAATATAGTTTATTTTAATAAAATACTCCGAGAGCGCGATATAAGAGAATAACGAGCGCATGTCTCGCGAAAATCGTGAGAATATTTATAAACGAACGCGAGGATCGAATTCGCGAGATCGCGTTTTTTTCGCGAATGCTTTGTAATTTCGCGAGACGCGCGTTCGCCATTCTATTTACGACGCTCCCGGAGATGCTTCTTAAAATGTTCAAACTTTCAACTTATTGTTAATATAAATGTAACACAGTTTAGTGTTAGTATAAATACAGTTTATTTTATAAATAATAAAGACTATTTTATAAATAATAAAGATTATTTTATAAATAATATATAATAGTATATTTTATAAGCAATATTTACTTTAATAAAATATTCCGAGAGAAAAAATAGTAAAGATGGGATACGCATAGATACGAAATATTCGCGAAGAGACGCGCGAATTTTTTCGAGTATTTTTACATCGTAAAAAATTTTGGTAGTTTCCAATCTGTTCTATGTTTAATAAGTCTCGAGCTAGTTTTGACAAGTTGCTCTAGCCAAAGATTTATAGAATAGCAAATAAATCTTGGCGAGAGCAACTTGCCAAATCTGCATCGAGACTTATTAAAAATAGAACTGGTTGGAAACTTCCACAATCTATTTATTATGTTCTCGGAAGCATTATATATATCAAACAACGCGAAAAAGGTTAATGCGAGATACGACGTTCGCGTAATGGTGTGATAAAAGAATTTATATAGAGCGTGAGAAAGAGTGCGTATAAAGCGCGAAAGAGAAAACGCAGGACGCGGCGGCCGCGTAGCGGCGCGAGAAAGAATCTGTATGGAGCGCGAGAGAGAACCCGTATGGAGCGCGAGAGAGAACCCGTATGGAACGCGAGAAAGACGGACTCGTGCGTGTTTTTTCAAGTATTTCCACAATATACAAAATCATGATAAATCTCCATTCTGTTCAATTTGCGACGAATCTTGACCCAGATTATGCGAGCTATTCCAAATCTTAACTTGGAGTAACTTACCAAATCTAAGGCAGGATTTGTTGCAAGTTGGACAGAGCGGAAATTTTCACGATCTTTTATTATGTTCTCGGAAGCATTATATATCGAGCAACGCGAAAAAAGGTTACTGCGAGATACGACGTTCGCTTAACGACGCGATGAAGAATACATATAGAGCGGGAGAAAGAGTCCGTATAAAGCGCCAAAGAGAAAACGCAGGACGCGGCGGCCGCGTAGCGGCGCGAGAAAGAATCTGTATGGAGCGCGAGAGAGAACTCGTATGGAGCGCGAGAGAGAACCCGTATGGAACGCGATAATTTCGTGATAATTTTTATTTTTCTAACAAATAATTTTATTTAATATATGTAGTTGTATTTAATATATGTAGTTTTATTTAATAAAAATACATTTTTATCATAATACAGCCGTTTTATTTATCCAAGAATTGTGCGACTCGTCCATTCCCAGCCATTTCACGTAAACTTCGTTGCCTCTTCGGCGCAGCACCTTTTCCACGAGATACACGTTGGGATCGTTGACGCGCAGCAACTCGTGCTCGTAGAATCCTCCGGCGATCGGTTCGCCGCGCGAATCCTTCAGCAGATACGTTACGGGATTAGTTCGTTGTATCTTGGCTATTCGAAAAATTTCAGTGGTCCAGTTAGATGTGAAGCCTTTCTCGAAGATCGTCTTAAACTTGCTGACGCGTACTGGATCAGCTATTTTGAATTTAGCCGGAGTCGCGATTTTTATATTGCTGTATACCGTATTTAAAAGTTTATCGGCGATCGCTGGAGTCACGTCGACGGGTCTCATACCTATAGTGCGATGTTTTCGCGCATTATATTCCTCGACGAGTCGAGGTAATTCGTCTATGCATTTATACGTTCCGCTTAGCGTGAAATATTTCCACATAGAATTTTTGAGTGTGTGATTAAATCGTTCGACGATCGCGACGCTTTCATTACCGAGTACGTCGAGTAATGATTCACTTCGCGCTTTTCCACGAATTTTCTCACTTCAGCGTTATAGAATTCTTTTCCTTTGTCAGTCTGCAGATTTTTCGGACACCGCTTAGAGTCCCGCACTATCTTAGATAACGCTCGTGTAACCTCGTTCGCGCTCTTGCTTTTAAGCGGTATAGCCCAAGCGTATTTGCTTAATGCGTCGATAACGGTGAGTATGTAGTTGTGGCCTTTGTTGAGTCTCGCGTAAGGACGCATCTCAACCACATCCGCCTGCCATAGGTCGTCGTATCCGCGTATCGCGACGCGACGACGCGGAAAGTTTCTTCTCGCGGGCGCGTGCAATTCCTCGACTAGTCTTCGTTTTTCGGCGCTCATAATTCTCTTCTCTTTTTCTCAAGGATGACGTTGGGCGGGATCTCTCTCTCGAGCGGCTCGCCGCTCCGAGTGTCGCCGCTGGTCTCGCGAATCTTCGTTAGTTCCGTCACTCTCCCCGATAGCTCGTCCGCGTCTCTCTTCAATCGCGATGTTGAATTTTCCAATTCTCGTATTTTCGCTGCAAAATTACCGCAGAATTCGCGGCGACGCGCGATTTTGGGGTTAGTTCCTGTATTATTTTCCCCTGATTGAACAGTATTTTACGATCGCTCGCGCTTTTCGTCGAAGACTCCGCAGCGTTGAGCGATATTGTATTTTTTGCGGCATCGATTCGATCGCTTAAACTATTAATTCGTTTATCTAAGGCATCGATTCGTTTACCTAGAGCGTTAGCGTTAGATTCAGTTCTCGAAACGGAATTTTCCACAGCATCTATTCGTTTACTCAAAACGTCGTCGCGCGCTTCGATCTTGGAAACAAAACTCTCCGCGGCGTCTATTCGTTTACCCAGAGCGTTATCGAGCTGGGTGAGTCTCGTAAATAGTAGAATGACGCCTTTCCCTGCTTCGTCCGCGTCTTTTCTCAATTGCGACGTAATTCCTTCAACGTAGCTTTTGCTCGCCGCGTCGGCGTCTTCCTCCGGCTTAGCCAGACGCTTTATCTTGCACTCTCTCGCGTCGTATTCGACGGAAGAGCTTAGACACAGCGCGTTATCGCGCACGTAGTTTCGCAGAGATTCGATAGCCGGACGTAGTCTTCCGGTTCTCGCGTCATAGCCGCGGTTTTTTAAAGGCGCGCCGAATTTGCTCACGGACATCGCGAATTCCACGCACGACTGCGGCGATCGTCGATGCGACGGTTCGATTTATATTATCGCTCCCGTTTCGCGAAGCTCCTCGATTATCGATAGAATCTCGTTTTCGTGAGCGTTGTTGCCAGCTCGACGCGAAGCGTCCAGCAATCGCAGACGATCCACTAATTGGTTTGGATCGTCCCAATGAATGTAATCGATTCTATCGTTCGTGACTCGCATGGTTGACGGTATGCGACCCGCACCCATCTTTTTTGCGCTGCTGCCGTGAATAAGCGGAGCGATAACGAACTTGTATTTGTATCCTTTATTTCCTAAAACAGATTTTTTAGCGTCATGGTCGCGTTTATGAGCGTTCGTTGTTAACAATATACTCTTGTATGTTAATTTATTCTTTTCCGTATATGTGAGACTATCAGGATTTTTCATGAAGATTAATTTGTATAAACCGGGGGTACCGATGTATTTAATTTCATCTATAAGTATGGAGTCATCCGCGTCTATATTGAATCGCCTATTGCCGAGCATCGCGCCTTTCGCGCTCATGTACACTCCGTAAACGTGATCGATCTCATTTGGCGCTTCTCCGCGAGAAGAGCCCCCAAGTATTTTCATCCCAACGGTCCTAGCCGGCCGTGCGGCATTTCGTAATCTTGAGAAATTCGCGAAGTTCGCTTAACAGGCGTTTCAAACGTTGAGGACGACTCGAGATTCTCAGGTTCGAACGTTTCCTCTTCAGTTTCGTCCCGCGCGAATGGATCTCTCTCGATAGGATACACGTTTGACGGAGTAGAAACAGCATCTAATCGTCGTCGCGCTCGTATTCGTTTCACTTTAGGTTTTTTCCAAGCGGGGGTCAACTCTTCCTCCTTCCATTTTTCCTCATTCCATTTTTCCTCGACGCTCGTCGTTACAGGCGAAGCGTCGATCGCGTCTCGCTTTATCATTTCGCGTTTAATCTCCTCTCGCTCGATCTCGTCTCGCTCGGCGCGCTCGGCAATGCGCCGCAGCGGGTCGACGATTGGCTTAAAACGGCTCTCCATCGCGATCTCGTTCTCCATTTTGCCGGTCTTTAATGTTCTGTGTTTTTTACGAATCGATGCGCGCGTCTTAGCAATCTCTTTCGCCGTCTTCTCTCGTTCACCGATATCCGTCGCAGCCATCGTGATTAATAAATCGGTCCTTCTCGCTCGCGGGAGGGAGAGCGATCGATGCGTTCGACGTATTCGCGGCGACTGATCGCTCTATGGTATGGCGAAATCGTTTAACCCTCGTCTATATCTGCCGGCGCTAAGCGCGCTATCTTTATCAATCACTGGGAAACCATATCTATATCGCCAACACGCGCGGCATAGCGCGTGAAAATTCTCATACGGCATATCCGTGTTCACGTGATCATTGTATGCGTGACGCAAATTAGTGCCATCTTGCTTAAAAAGAATCAACAGATTCGCGTTATCTCGAATCAAATGCTTTGGTATTTTAGCGTACGTTTGGCACAGATAGAAGCAATCGATATTCGAGTGTCGACCCATAGCGAAGTACTCTCTAATAGTATTCTGTTTGTCGCACGCTACGTCGTCGAATACGAATATAGAATTCGGGAGCGCTTCGCTAGGCGAAATAACGTCAGAGTTATCGGAAAATGTGAAATAACCTATATCTTCCATCGGTGCCAATAAATTCTCTAAATACTGATATTTAGGCTGCTGCAATGACTTCGAGTAAACGTAAACGTTCTCGAAGCGTACACCGTGCGGGCTCTCCAACAAACTTATCAGCGCGTTCGTTTTACCACAATTAGAGGGACCGCAAATGAGGCAGCGAATAGCGCTCGGTAATAGACGACCGTGTCTGCGCGCTTCCTCGGACGGCCGCGCCCTACCATCGAGATTCGTCACCCTTATCGCGATCGGCTGCCGCACGAAGCGCATTCCTCTCGCCGCGCGCGTGCGCGGTACACTCGCGCGAGGCAGGGCGAGATCTTTTTATTTATATACGAATAGATCGCCGTCGATCGCGCAGTAGCGAATCGCGCGCGGTGAATCGAGATGTTTATTTTATTAATAGACGGTGACGATATTCTCGATTTCACCACCGATCAATTGCGGTTTATCCCGAAAGTAATTTTACTAAAATACTTCGGTTGCTATGTGGAACGATTGTGGGAGAAACTGCCCGAACATATAAGATTGGATCCGGAGGTGCGGCGCTACCGTCGATGCCTGGAGCATTACAATCGTCCCTGGCAACGAACGCACATCGACGGCCCGGCGCCGCTCGTTAAAGATTGCAGCGAATGCAATTCGCGAAGCAGCGGTATGGTGTAATCGGAGATATCAGCGGCGCCGGCTTATTGAATAGAGCGATAAACGCACTCCCCTTCGAATTACATATACCTGGATATCAATTTTGCGGGCCGGGTACTCGTCTCGCGAAACGATTAGCGCGAGGCGATCGAGGTATCAATCCTCTGGACGCGGCCTGCCGCGAGCACGACATCGCGTACTCGCGGAGCGGCGAGCTCGCCGATCGACACGCCGCCGACCGCGCGCTCGCTGAGAGAGCGCGTCGCGGCTAAAGACTCGACTCTCGGCGAGAGAGCCGCCGCGACGGCTGTATGGATAGCTATGAAATCGAAAACAAAACTTGGAATGGGCGCGACGAGAATCAAGAGAAAGAAGAGCGAAAGGAGGTCGACCGCTACGAGGAAAAAAACGCTTCCAATAGCGAAACGCGGCGGCTTCTTGCCCCTGCTGCCGTTATTGGGAGTTCTCGGTTCTTTGGCTGGAGGAGCGGCTGGAATCGCGAAAGCGGTGCACGATCGCAAAGCGGCGCGACGACAGTTGGAGGAATTGCAGCGTCACGATCGCGCAATGGAGGGTCGTGGTTTATACCTCGCACCGTACAAGCGTGGAAGTGGCGCGTCTACGACGAGAAGAAGAGGAAGAGCTAAAAAAAAACTTCGCGTAATCAGACGCTAGGAATTCTCCCATCCGTCGGAGTAACGACAAACGAACAATTAAATCGCGTGGCGATACTCTCGCGCGTGCCTCACTTTAGAGGCGTGTTTATGCGCGACGCGCTTCCATCGCGGGCGCGCCGCGATGAGAGCGGCATCGTGAATTTAGACGACGCATCCGGCCCGGGTACTCATTGGGTGGCATATGCGAAAAAAGGGGGCGACGCGATCTATTACGACGGTTTCGGCAATCTTCATCCTCCGCTCGAACTCGCGCGTTATCTCGGGCGCGATGCTAATATTCGATACAATCGTCGCTCCGAGCAAACGCGCGATCAGAATATCTGTGGACAATTGAGTCTTCGATTTCTCCGGGGGGTCGATTGGAGGAATCGCGCGCAATAATATCGACCGTCGCTCGTCGATCGAGCGCAGTTCGATTACTCTCGTCAATCATGTCGCTAACTCTTACTCTTTCCGGACGAAGCAACATTCTCGCGGCGAGTTACTGTCCGCCTCTGGATTTAAACGACGATGATTACGAGTTAGGTTTAACAAATTTCGAGACTTATAACACGATACCGAATGTAAATTCCACGAATAATAAATTTTACTTTGACGATAACGACGACGTTATAGCGATTCCAGTGGGATCTTACGAGTTAAGCGCTATAAGCGCGTATCTAAGAGCCGCAATTCATCGCAAACGACGAGTGAGAGAGGAGAGACGAGAGCGCGAAAACGAGGAATTGGAAACGAGCGATGACGATTATATATACAGTGTCGACGACGACTATTTCGAAGATGATGACAACGGTGATAAGAGTGAAAATTCTATAACGCTTCGCGGTAATGATAACACTATGAGAAGCGAGATTAAGTGCGCGTATCGTGTAAATTTCACAAAACCTGATAACATCGGTTCGCTACTGGGTTTCTCGTCTCGCGTGTTACAATCGAATAAATGGTACGCGTCTGATAAGCCGATAAATATTATGGCTATTAATCTCATTAGAGTAGAGTGTAATGTCACGACAGGAGCGTATCACAATGACAAACCCGCGCATACTATACACGAGTTCGCGCCTAATGTTCCACCCGGATATAAAGTGTCGGAGATTCCAGCGCAGATCATTTACCTCCCGATCATCGCGCGGACCATTACTGATATAAATGTGCGTGTCGTAGATCAGAACGGAAGATTAATCGATTTTCGCGGCGAAGAGATCGTTTGCACGTGCGGCGAAGACGATAGAAAGGTGCGCGATGCTCGTAGTGAACGGATCGAATGCGAGAAACGCGCCCATCGTCGCTATCGCGTCGCCCCTAGACGCGAAAAAGAGAAAGAAAAAGGGAGGAAGGTTAACCATCGCTAACGCGGCTTTCCTGCGCTCTTTGGGTTTCGTCGTACCAAGAACCGTTTCTCCGTAAAAGTGAAATGTGCGACATTCTAAACATCGGCGGGGAGCCGATCTTCGACGATCGTATCGTCAAGATTGAAACTCACACATATAATCCTTACGCTAATACTACGTTTGAGAATAGCGATGAGATACGAATTCCTATACAACAGCAAGATCTGTACACATTACCGTGCGATAGTTTTCTCTACATAGAAGGTAGACTCGAGTCTAAAGAGTCGCCGAGTGCGCAAGGGGAAACCGCGTCGGTGACGAGGCTAGTGAACAATTGCGCGGCGTTTATGTTCGAGGAGATTCGCTACGAACTCAACGGTGTGGAAATCGATCGAAGCAGAAATGTTGGGATAACGAGCACGATTAAGAATTACGCGTCGCTGTCAATCGAAAAAGGCAAGATATTAAAGAACGCCGGATAGGATTTATCGGCGGTAACTCATTCATCGATCAACGATTTCAACTTTTGCGTACCTCTCAACATATTATTAAGTTTTTGTGAAGATTACAAGCGTGTCGTGATCAACGCGCGACACGAACTTATTCTAATACGAGCGCGTAATGATAACAATTGCATCATATCGCGCGAAACGCAAGAGCTTAAAATCGTTTTATTAAAGATACAGTGGCGAATGCCTCATATAGTGCTAAACGATATTAATAAATTAAGGTTATTATATAGATAGCGGACGATATCTGAGCTTTTCGCTCGTGGGATCTCTACGAGTTTCCGCTTCTACAGAGCACGACTAAACATTCGTGGGCTGTCAAAGCGGCGACGCAACTCGAAAAACCGCGATACGTTATTTTCGCGCTACAGTCCGGAAAGAAGAACGTTCTATCCGAGGAGTCTTCCCTATTCGACGATTGCAAACTAACTAATGTCAAATTGTATCTTAATTCCGATTTTTATCCTTACGACGATATGAATTTAGATTTCGATAAGCGCAAAGTCGCAGTGCTATACGATATGTACTCGAAATTTCGAAGAACGTATTACGGATGCGATAATGACGAAGCGCTCTTAAATCTGAATAAATTTTTATTCTACGGCCTGCTCGTAGTCATCGACTGTTCACGACAAAACGAATCGATTAAAAGCGCCACTGTGGACGTTCGCATAGAGTTCGATTGCAAGGAGAAAATTCCCTCTAATACCACAGCTTACTGTCTTATCATTCACGATCGAGTGGTGGAGTACAATCCGCTCACCAACGTTGTGCGCAGAATCGTATAAGCGCGATGATATTCAAAATATGAAGAGAGAATAATAGAGGCGCACACTTCGAGTACCGCTAATAACGACGATGGACGCACCGATTTTCGTCGATCTTCAAGGTTTCGTAGTTAATGAGAGATTCGTCGCGAAAGAAGTAGCCGTGTTAAGAAATGGCGCGAAATTGATGCATCACATCTTTCGTCCACCAATGTCTTGGGATCTGCTAACGAGAGCGGAAAAATCGCGAGCGTGTTGGTTGACATCTAATCATCATCAATTAAAGTGGAATGACGGACACGTGAATTACGGGTCGATGAAAAGACTCATTCGGGACGCAGTATGTCGAGAATCTAGCCCCGATTCAGCGATAAGAATCTACGTTAAAGGTCACGAGAAGAAAAAATGGCTAATCGAGATCTTAGGAAACGTTGCCGACGATCGCGACGTTGCCGTCTCCGTCGAGACTATCGATGCTGATTACGAGGATATCAAACGTCTGGAAACTCTAAACGCTTCGCGGGCCTTTCGCTGCGGATATCACGCGAAGAATTGCGCGTTAGAGAACGCTTGTAAATTGCACGATTGGTGGTTCGAACGACGCGATCATTTACGTAATATGTGCGATTGATTCTATATTATATTATTTTATATCTACTCGTTTGTATTATAAATTATATCGAATTATTGTATATTATGCATCATCATTTATTATATAACATATCGAGTCACTTATTTAATCTATAAATTTAATTATATTTTAAGCTTTATATAATGTATCGAATCTATTATCAATTATATAATCTACAAATTTAATTATATATAATGTACCGAGTGAATTATATAATCTATAAATTTAATCATTTATTTTAAGCTTTAATAAATGTATTCGTCATACTGTCGCAAAATACACGCTATACTAACGAACCGCGTTTTTCTTTTATCGCGGTCGCGTATCCTTTCCCACGATAATAGCTCACGCATCTCCTATTTTATACAGATGTTCGCCAGAAAAGTGTTCGATTATCTGATTAGTGTTATTATAATAAAATTATTAAAATAAATCTATTTTATTTTAGTATTTTATATTATAAAATAAATTTTTATTTATATATAAAACAAATACTATTTTTATCGCGAGCGCGTATCCTTCCGCGATAAGAGAGCGCCAACGCTTACTACGAAAGAAAGATAGCGCGAGAGCGAGAGGATATCGAAGAAGGAAAGAGAAGCGAAAAGAATCAACGCTTCGTTTAATATATAGTATTTATTCATAAAGAATCACATTTATTCATAAAGAATCACATTTTACAAATGCGTAATACACGAAATATATAAGTATAAACAAAAATCAAATTTTATTAACGCGTGATGTTACAGCTCGAAGAACGGCTGTGATTCAGGCTCGTAACCCTCAAATTGTACATTCGTTGGCGGTTCATTCTCGTCGCCCGTTGACGGTTCGGCCTCGTCCTCCATCGGCTGCGATTCGGGCTCCTCATCGATTAATTGCGATTCGGGCTTCTCGTCGATCGGTCGCGATTCAGGCTCTTCACCGATTGGCCGCGATTCGGGCTCCTTGCTGATTGGCCGCGATTCGGGCTCCTCGCTGATTGGCTGTGATTCGGGCTCCTCGCTGATTGGCCGCGATTCGGGCTCTTCGTCGATCGGTGACGCGATAACTCGCCTATTCTCGTGTTCGTGAAGCCTGTCGATTAATTCAGGGATGGCGAAGTCGCGATCGCGAAACTCAAATTGCTCGGGGGCTAGCGCGACGTCGCGTTGGCGAGCGTCGCGCAACGCGCTGTGAACGTTTTGCGCCTGCGCGAGCATAGTCCTCGTCTTCGTAAATAAATCATAGAGCGATTCTCGCGCCGTTCTTATACAATCTTCTGTCTGTTGTCTAAAGTAAAAAAGTAAAAGCATTATTACAAATTATAATTTATTATAAAAAGTATTATAAAAATTTTAATCGAATACTTACATTGAACGCGCGATATCGATGTCTCCATCCAGCTGAAAGTTCAGTCTGAGCAAATCCGGACTGTTCTCGATAATGCCTCGCGCCTCCTCGCGCAAATCCGAGGCGAAATCTCCCAAAACGTAAGCCTTTATTGCAATTAAATCGCCGTTCACATTAATATAATTGGCCGCGTTAATTATCTGCTCGATTCGTTCCATATCGAGTAGTTCGCGACTGATTTTAATTCTCGTTATTTCACACCTCGCCACTTTGCTCTTATACCGTTTCGCGCTTCGTCGACTAGTCACTTTATTATTTCGCGAGCGAGATTACTTTGACGATTCTCGAAACGATCTCGCGTTTATAAAGATCAACGCGCGGATGCAGCGGTACGAGCGGAGATAAACAAGTAATAAAAATAGATTATAGAGGAAAATATATAACAAAAAATAATGTGATAAGAGGGACTCGAGCACCCGCTAAATAACGCGCATCCCGGATACGCGATGAATGTTTGTCGTCGCCGGAAAGGGTACGTTTCTCTAATCGCTCGTCAAGTGTTCTTCTAAGAAGATAAACGAATAATAAAAATAGAAATAATAAAAAAGTAAAACCGCGAGAGGAACTCGAGCGTCCGCTAGATAACGCGCATCCCAGTTCGCTCACCGTCGAAAGGTCGCGTCCCTCTAATCGGGGCGAACTGCGACTCTTTTTCGAACGAATCGCATTTCCTCTTCCCCCACCCGCGCCGAATTCGTCAACGATAAAAATAGGCATCTCGCCGAACGCGCGAATCAATCGCGCACGGCACCTCTCGATAGTTTCCCGCGTCTTTAACCGCTCCGCGCGATGACTAACGCGAAGACGGTTCTTCTCGTCTTAGCGACGACGCTTGTCGCCGCGACGGCCGCCGCGCCCGTTGATTCGGAAAAGGCCGAGGCGCTTCGCTTCCTGCGCGCCTACGGTTTTCTAAAGGACAACGGAGAATCGTTATCATCCGATAACGCAACATCTCTGCGTCGCGCTTTGTCGCTGTTTCAGGAATACTATCAATTATCAGGAAACGGCGAGTTAGACGCAGTTACGCTTAGCCTTATGCGCAAATCGCGATGCGGTCTCGCGGATATTCCCGATCGCTCATATAGCCCGATCGCGCGAAAATGGCCGAAAACGCGCCTCACGTGGAATTTTCAGGTAGCTAGCGAGGAACTCTCCGAATGGCCGAAGCGGCGTTCGCGTTATGGGCGGTGAATTCGTCGCTAACTGTTTGAGATTGCATTAAATTACATTTAAATAAATTTCTTCTTTGTCACATGGGCTTCGCATTATTATTCCATCGCGATCAACGTCGAAAAACAATGTTCTTATCGCTATTATTATTTAAGGTTTTTTGGTGTTTTTTGACTTTTGAAGCCCATGTGACAAATAAGTTTTACACGAAAACACGCAAACAACTTTGTCGGTTAACCGCGCGATAAACGGCTGCCGGCACGCGCGAGGCCGTGACGTAGCCCGTGACGTACGGGCCACCGGCCTATCACTCGCTCCGAATCTCATCTCGCGCCGATATTTCAAGGGGCGGCCAATAAAGTTTGGCGCCGCGTTGAATCTTCGAACCGAACTCGGAGGTTCAAATTCATTGGTAGCGAGAGATTAAAGAACCGCTATAAAAGGGCCCGCTCGCGAGGAGCGCCTGAGACACTCGCTTACGCGTTTAGTTATCGCATATTTAGTTACATCGCTTTTCGACACGCTTTGTTAACCGCATACGACAACCGCTATTCCTTTTGTGAAACCGCTTACGACAACCGCTATTCTTTTGTGAACCGCCTATAACCGACCGAGCTTTTATTTGGAACTTTTGTAGAATTTGTGATCGCGTTAATTATTTTGTTGTAATTAAAAACGTGAACTGTACTCGCGAGATTTATTTTCCGCGAACCAAAAGATCCTCGCACACACTTTTCTAATTTCGCCTCGCTATCGAACATTTTCTGGTCCTTCGAGCCGGATCATCGCCGGCATCCGCGAGTTTGTGAGTGAGACCTGAAAAAGGAAAGACAAACATTACAAAATGTGCGCAGACTTAAACAATTTGCTGCAAGCTCAACGCGACATCCACGGTCGCATGTCAAGGTCGGTGGAAAATCTACGAAAGCTAGGCTCAGCTGGCATCAACCTCGGCAGCATCGAGGCCCGGATCAAGATCCTGGATCAACTGTGGGCCAAGTTCGAGACACAGCATGAGCTCATCCGCACCAGCTATAAGGAGAGATACAGCGAGAGTGAGTACGCGACTGCTTTTGTTGATGCCGTAGAAAATACTTACGTTCAACAACGCGGCAAGCTCGCCGAATATGCTGAGCAGCACCGAGCTGCTCCTCCTCCGTCGGCGGAGTCTAACGAGCAGCAAAATAGCGATCGCTCGTTAAAAACCGCGTTGCCAAAAATCAAGTTACCTCCGTTCTCAGGCGCGTATGAGGACTGGCCGTCCTTCAGCGATTTATTCCTGTCCGTGATCGGTACAAATTCCGCTGTTTCTCCCATCGAACGGTTCCATTATTTGCGTTCGTGCCTGCAAGGACCTGCGGAAAAATTGATACGTCCGTTAAGGTGCCATTACATGGCAGCATCGAGCATCGATCGTCTGCGCAGAAATCATTGCGCAGGAATCTATATGAGATAGATTCCAACTTCTTGCGGCTAATAGCATGATGAGTGATATGATTTCGGTCGAGATAAAAAAATTATGTTCTGATACACATTACTAATACTGAAAATTGATATTTATTTACATTATACACAATAGATATTATTATTATTAAACAAAATATATATAAAACGTTACTATCCCCCAGCAGAATATTGGAATCTAATCAAGGATTAAGGGATATAATTTTCATTTTTCTTTCCTGCATGTTTATAACATACTGCTCCTTTAAATCATTTCCTACTTTTAACAATAGTTTTTCAAACTGTGTCGTTTTGTCATTTGTGAATTCCTTTTTGTGTCTTATTTATTTGAATATTTCAACTATCCAAAATCTTTTGCCGCATTTGTATTTTAATTTTATTTTAATTTACATTGCCAGAGTAGTAACGTTTCATAATATATCTTTGATTAATAATAATAATAACACACACACACACACACACACACATCTGTGCACTCTGCATAGACACTATTCTGTCTTTTTCAGCGTCCACGGCAATAGGTGCTCCTTGCGCGTCCGTACTGGGTTCGACTGCCGACCACAGATTTTTGTGTTCCAACAGGGTTCTTACTTGGAACTTCCAATCTTGATAGTTGGATATGCCGCGAAGCTTTTTTATTCCAAATGTGCCTGTGTTAATGTCCTCGTTAGCCATTGTGTCTTTTCAACCACGCGGTTAACCTCAAAAAGAAAAAAAACTTTTTACACAAAGAACGACACTCTACTTTCAGGTTTTTTTTGCCCGAGATAAAAAAAACTTTGTCCGTCACTTTTCTCATAAGACTGGGCCCATAATCTGTTGTTATACTTTACTATTAAACAGAATTCATCTGGTACACGAGTCGCAAGCATAACTGTCAAATGACTAAATATATTTTCGTACATACATATATACATTATATAACGCCCTCTTTGGTTGGTAGTACTATCATTACAGTCGTATATGCGTGGATTACTCTTAGCGCGAAACGCAAAAATAAAACTAAATAACAACAGCAAATGAACCCCCCTCCGAGCTAAAATTCGAAAATGTGTGAAATTGACCAAACACTCGCAAAGCAAATTTATTTATCTTTCAAGAGAGGGTAATAGGTAACGTCAAACCAAGGTCAAATAATAAGACAATCCATAAATAACAAGTTCAAGTGTAAGTACGGACGAAAAGGGGCCTCCAGCTCGGAGGAGAGTTCATTTGCGGACCCATGTTCATAGGAAAAAAAATCTTATTTTGACCTCTAGAATATGCTCCTAAAGTATAGTGCATCATTTCAGATACACCCTGTATACAGGGGGTCCCATTTTAAAAGTTCCACCCTCATAACTTTTCAGGATCAACATTTGAAGGAAAACGACTCGGATAAAAGATCTAGGGAACAAAGGGGGCTATCTAATAAGTGACCTTGGATTTGACATTAAAGGTCATTTTCAAGGTCATTTGAAGGACAACTTCCGTTTTTTAAATGGGAACCCTTATTTCTCATTACATATTTTTGTAGCTTACCTCGAGAGCTTTCCAAAACACCATAATAAAGTATTTTTTCATTAAGTATTTTTTGAGTTATTTTATATTTTAATCTGACATATTTTGATATAAAAAATAAAATATCTCGTAAAATATTTAGTTTTCGATAATCTTACCGTAATACTTTTATGTACAGAATAATGAGACAAATTAATTAGTATAAAAAAGACAAATAATTGTTTAAAAAGATATATTGTAAATAATTACATACTTTTTCTTAAAAAAAATTATTTTTTATTTATGCTAATTGATTTGTCTCATTATTCTGTACATAAAAGTTTTACGGTAAGATTATCGAAAACTAAATATTTTACGAGATATTTTATTTTTTATGTCAAAATATGTCAGATTAAGATATAAAATAACTCAAAAAGTACTTAATAAAAAAATACTTTATTATGGTGTTTTGAAAAGCACTCGAGATAAGCTACAAGAATATGCAATAAAAAATGAGGGGTTCCATTTAAGAAAACATCGATCACATTGACTTGGCCTTGAAAAAATTATTCAAGGTCAAGTCCATATTTTCATCATGTGTCTCCTGTGAATCATGCAACTTTTGTCTAAAATATTTTTGTCTTAACCTTATAGATTTTAAGATATTTTAGTGGATACATTAAAATGGCCTACCGTGTATATATACCGTGTATAATGCGAAAAATTTCGTAAAATATATTGAAAATTGTAAAATGTTTACTTAATATCTTTTATTTTTCATTTAGAAAGAAGTTAGGTTGACAACAGATAATTAATACAGCAAAGATAAAATCAAATAGGTGCTATATTTACATATTATTTAGTTAAAAAAATTAATAATATAAAAAATCAAATGAATCAAATTGAATTGAAAAAGAACAAGAGATAACAAAAACAAAAATGGCAATAAAAATATAATAAATTTATCAAATTATGACAAATATTATAAAGCAAAATGCATGGTTGGAAGATACCCATATGGACGCATTTTAAATGTTATTAAAAAATTGCTCTTCTTTCTGTCCTTGTGATACATGGAGAATTCAATGTCCCGAAACAGTAGAGCCTATTTCAGCTATGCAAGATCATATACAAATCTTGCATAGTGGTACATCGACATATGATGGTCACTGGGTATGTAGTTATTACGAGTGAGTCTCGATTGCGCACATTACCGATCAGACACGACAATATTTCCCAATCGGACACAGACACAATCGGACATAGGCTCCATCGGACACAGTCCCGATCGGACACAGGCTCGATCGGACACAGACCCGATTGGACACAGTTCCGATCGGACACATACTGTTGCAATTGGACACAGACCCGATTGGACATAGTTCCGATCGGACACATACTGTTGCAATCGGACACAGACCCAATTGGACACAATTCCGATCGGACACATACTGTTGCAATCGGACACAGGCTCGATCGGACACAGACCCAATCGGATATAGGCTCGATCGGACACAATCCCGATCGGACACAGGCTCGATCGGACACAGACCCGATTTGACACAGACCCGATTTGACACAGTTCCGATCGGACACATATTGTTGCAATCGGACACAATTCCGATCGGACACAGGCCCGATCGGACACAGGCCCGATCGGACACAGGCCCGATCGGACACAGGCCCGATCGGAAACACGCCCGATCGGACACACGCCTGATCGGACGCAGGCCTGATCGGACACAGACCCGATCGGACACAGACCCGATCGGACACAGGCCCGATCAGACACAGACCCAATCGGACACAGTTCCCATCGCGAAGCTAGGTCCATCCTACAATTGTTGTGTGGATGGGGAAATGTATGCGTGGACACAGTGGGTTCCGCCCTCCCCCCCTATGAGGGGCTCCACTATCAAAAAACTAGACACATAGGTTTGCGTTGAACCTCGTTTCGGAAAGTTGTAAATCTATGTAGAACCTTACTTCGCATTAAAAAGTATGTGCGTGGAGGCAGTATGTTCCGCCCCCCCCCCCTACGAGGAGGCACCACTTCCGGAAGATATAACCTAACCCAAACCTATATATTTCTGATATACCGTCTCCGATCGGGGCTGTGTCCGATCGGGATGGTGTCCGATTGCAACCATATGTATCCGATCGGAACTGTGTTCGATTGTGTTTGTGTCCGATCGAGCCTGTGTCCGATTGGGACTGTGTCCGATTGCAACAGTATGTGTCCGATCGGAACTGTGTCCAATTGGGTCTGTGTCCGATCGAGCCTGTGTCCGATCGGGACTGTGTCCGATCGGACATGTGTCCGATCGGGTCTGTGTCCGATCGGGAAATATTGTCGTGTCCGATCGGTAATGTGCGCAATCGGGACGATCCCGTTATTACGATAGCAAAGTAATATATATATATATATATATATATATATATATATATATATATATGAGTAGGAAAGTTAGGTCGATTTCAGCCCAAAAATTTTTATTGGTGCGAGAGAAGTCCATAGGAAAGAAGGAGACGGAGATACGCCTAGAAAGAGATAGAACGATATCCGAGGGGTGACGTGAAAGCTGGGGGGAAGAACAAGGGGGTACGTAGGGCGAGGGGGGAAGCGCGGCGAGGGGATGGGGGATCGCGGAGGAGCGCGTGAGCGGGTACGAGGTGACGAAATCATCCGGAAGATGACGCTGGGGTCGATCGGGGGTATCGGTTCGTCCTTGGCGCGACTCGTCTCTTAAGGAAGGCGACGGCAATTCTTCGCGCCGCTTCTAGCGCGCAATCCGTAATCGCGATTCTTTAGAGACGCGCGCCGCTTCTAGCGCATGATCCGCGAACGGACGCCGGGTATCCGGCGTCGAGCAAGATTCGAGCGCCGACTGTGATAAAGTGTGCACATGCTGCCTGCGAGCCTCGAGTTTATTTAGTGCAAAAAAGTTACATTAGTCCCCTTTTTGGGCTTATAGTTAAAACATTAGTGCTGCATGCTATCTTGCTCGAATCCAACTGTGAACTGCAATCCCCCGCTATTTCTGTTTGCTGCTCTTAATGTTTTTTGCTTGCTTTCGTGGTGCGCGGCAGCCCGCCATCATCGCCGGCCGGTTTCCCGGCCAGGCGATTCTTTGTACAAATAAGCCGATTCAGAACCCAATGGAGGGTCCTGCGCATAGACATAGTATATCTAGACCGAGCGTTTGCCTTTATTTAAGGAGTGGGGGCCGATGCCCACGTAGAAAAGGACATACTCTGGTTCGTGCCCCTTGCGTTCTCTCTCGCTCGCACAGAGCATAGCGCTCTCTTTCGTCATGCTACGTGCGAGCGAGAGAGAACGCAAGGGGCACGAAACAGAGTATGTCCTTTTCTACGTGGGCATCGGCCCCCACTCCTCAACACTCGGTCTAGATATACTATGTCTATGGTCCTGCGCTTAAAACAAAAGGCTCAGCATCTGACTATTTAAACCTGAACAATAATGACGTGCAATCAGCTAATGACGAAGACAGACTCGACTTTATTGCGTCTTCCCTTCCCCCTTTTCTCCTCGAGTGTGGCAATACCATGGAGACTGAAATCAAATCTATTAACGATGTTGCATCTAATTTTTAGTCCGATTCTTCTGTTTTGACCGGAGCTCCTCTGCTCAAAGAAGTCTGTGATATCTTAAATATTAAATCGGTTAAATCTAACATTGCTAACAAACGTAAGAAAATGGAAAGGAATTCGCCTGCTTCAGCGAGTAATGGAGGTGAGACAAAGGAGGGAGATAGTCCAGCCCAGGTAAACACTTTTTTGACTTTCTTAATAACAGAAGTGATTTTGACCTTTCATTTCTATCAGAAACGAATAAATACGACAGAACCTCGCGGGGCCCCTTTGATGTTGTTATTCAGCCTCTGGAAAATTCCACATCGTCGATCGACCCGATTGCGGTTGGGCGGCTTCTCTATTCTATCTCGAAAAAAGATATTTTAGAATTTAAAAAGATTGGATTTTCTAAAATAAACATCCAATTAAAATCTCGAGAAGCCGCGAATAGTTTAGTGGCTAATCCTATCCTTAAAGCAAAAAAATATAACGCCTTTATTTCTTTTTTTAGAACCACTAGAAAGAGTATAATCCGTGGTGTCCCTCTCGATTTGTCCGACGAGGAGATCCGCAGGCGTGTGGATAGTGGTGTTGTGATCAACTCTGTAAAGAGGCTCTACAGAAGACGTAGGAGCTCGGATGTCTCACCGTCCTCCTCTGGTGAAGGTCAGGAATCTTCTTTGATACCTTCCAAAACTATATTAGTAACCTTTAAAGGCCAGACACTGCCGAGTCATTTGTACTTATACATTTGTCATATTGAACAGTTTGTCACCAAGACCTCACTCTGTTACACGTGTCTCCGCTATGGGCACTTGAGGGCCCAATGCAAGGGACATCCTCGCTGCCAACACTGCGGGGCGAAAGCGCACGACGACGTCGACTTATGCCCTAAAAAAGACGATGCTCCTTTTTGCATAAACTGTAGGGGTTCCCATAAGACCACCAGCTTAAATTGCCCGGAGTATACTACCCAGAATAAAATTAGAGAGCTCTCCGCGTATGAGAATATTTCTCATGCAGAGGTCAGGGAACGCATTCGAGGATGTTTCTCTAATGCGAATCTTAATCCTGCTCATAACTACAAAGAATTCCCGCCTTCGAACAATCTTTCTTCTCTTCTCCCACCTCTCTACTCCTCCCCTTCCTCATCTCTCAGTAGTGTATCTAGGAGAGTTCTAACCCCGGTCCTCTGAGGGGGGAGGGGAAATCAGCGCGGGGGGTATGACGTCACGCGAGGACCGCGGCGAAACCGATGGGCGAGGGACCCGCTAACCTAACCGGTAGGCGAGGGGTCCGCGGAAAGGGGGAGGGGGACCTGCGGCGAAACCGATAGATAAGGGACCTGCGGGGAAGAGAGGGATCGCGGCGAAACCGATAGGCGAGGGACCCGCGGGGAAGAGGAACGCGAAGGTACGATGCCGCGAGGAGACGTGGGAGAAGGATAGCGCGAGGCGTCCGCAATGTGTAAGAGAAGGATAGCGCTAATGATATTCTATGGGCGTGGGAGAAGGATAGCGCGAGGCGTCCATATGAGCGTAAGACAAGGATAGCGTTTGCATGCACGTTGGAGAGAGATGGCGCGAGGCATGCACTTGGGAGAAAGATAGCGCGAAGCATGCACTTGGGAGAGAGAGAGATAGCGCCAAGCATGCACGTGGATGATACGGCGTTCGCAAGGCGGTGCGAGAGAGATAGCGCAAGGCATGCACTTGGGAGAGAGAGAGAGAGAGAGATAGCGCGAAGCATGCACGTGGATGATACGGCGTTCGCAAGGCGGTGCGAGAGAGATAGGCATGCACGCGTGTAGGAGAAGGATGACGTCAGCATTGGCGTGGGAAAAGGATGACGTTCGCGGGAGAAAGTGAGAGAGATAATGCGAGGCATGCACGCGTGTGGGAAAAGGAAAGAAGAAGTGCAGAAATAATTGACATTTTTTAATATAATAATGATAATAATATTTATTCAGTATATGTTTAATATAAATCCATGTGTGTGTGTGTGTGTATAAAAAATACTAATAATAATAATAATAATATAATAAAAATATTTGCTGCAGGCTCCTTCTGAAACAGAAAAATGGGTGGAGTTCCAAATAGGTGAACCCTCCGATTTTTTGAAACTACACTATTTTTGTATTTTTGAACGCTGATTACGAATATGATAATGAAAATTTGCGACAAGGTCATTTTCAAGGTCAAAACTCAAAAAAACTGAAAGAATATAACTTTTTAGATATTATTTCGATAAATATTGATGTAAGAAAAAAATGTTTCAAATAAAAGTTGTAGTTCTTGTAAAAATACATCATTTATGTTCTATACATTTTTTGCGTAAAACTGAAAGTTTTCGAGAAAATCGATGTTAAAGACTAAAAACGGCGGGTGAAGTTCCGAAAAACGCTCACCTCTGATTTTTTTGAAACTCAGTATTCTTACGTATTTTGATGCACTGATTACAAATATCATAGTGAAAATTGGTGCATCTCTCATTTTCATAGTGAAAATCATGAAAAACCCATAAAAATTTTAGATCTTACAGAGAAAAACATTTTATGTCCATTTAATTTTTACCGTACGAGTGATAGTTTTCAACAAAAACGATGGAATCTAAATCTTATATCTGTTCTCTCATCTAAGCATGTACTTTGCAGTACATATACGATTCCACATGGGTTTACAACTTTCCACGTAGAGCGAGGTTCCACGCAAACCTATTTGTCTAGTTTTTCGGTAGTGGAGCCCCCCGCAGGGGGGCGGAACCCACTGTTTCTACGCATACACTTTTCCACGCGAAGCGAGGTTCCACATGGGTTTGCAACTTTCCACGCAGAGCGAGGTTCCACGCAAACCTATTTGTCTAGTTTTAATTCGTGATACATTCTTCGTTGCGTAGGGGTCTTGCTAATATTTTCTCTACCTAATATTTTTAGTATATTGTTGACTCATCATATTTTTAGTAAGGCAAAGATTTAATAAATATAAACTTTCTGCGCGCGCACTCCATGCGTAGGGGTCTTGCTAATCTTTTCTGCATCTAATATTTTTAATATATTGTGGACTCATCATATTTTTAGTAAGGCAAAGATTTAATAAATATAAACTCTTTGCGCGAACATATCTTGCGACTTTTCGTGCAAATCAATGGTTACCATCCATCGTTTGGTGCTTTGGATGCAAAATTTATTATTACACTGCTTTACATGGGTTTGTGACTTTTCGTGCAAAGTAAGGTCTACCTCTTATCGTTCTGTGCTTCGGATGCAAAACTAGGTTTATAATTATAGATGGTTTTATATGGGTTTGCGACTTTTTATGCAAAGCGTAAATTTCGAAAGTTTTGGAGTCTAATTAATAAGGTTGTTTCTTTTAATTTTTTTTGTTATGAAAAAAATCGATAAAACACAATTTGTTTTTATTGGCGTCTATTTTTCAAAATCGTTCATCAACTCTTCAGTGGTTGAGAGAAGTTGGTATGATTCCTACACAAAGGTTCTGCAGTTATCATAAAAAATACATGAATTTGCTAGAATCTGATCTTGAATGCGGAAAATTCCTTTGTATGAAAAAAGGAAAGTATCGACATACTGCGACTGTTGCGGAGGATACATGGTTCGAGAGGTGTCATATTTCTCCTGCGGCATTTATTCTCATAACGTACTGTTTTTCTGTCAATATGTCGTTTGACCAAACGATTCGAGAAAGCAGTATTATTGATGGGCAGCAGATATCTCGTGAAACTGTAGCCGATAGATTTTTTTTTGTCGAGAAGTCTGCATGGCTGCACTTGATGAGGAGTTTCAGGAAGAAGGTCTTTTGGGAGGTGTTGGTGAAATCATAGAAATTGACGAGTGTAAGATTGGTCGTCGGAAGTACGAACGGGGACGTGTTGTTGAGGGATCATGGATTCTCGGAATGATTCACCGTGGACACGCTAGTAATTATCGGCTCGAAATTTGCCCGGACAACAAGAGAGACAAAGATACTCTTGTAGCTTTAATAAAAAAACATGTGATGCCTGGGACTGAGATCCATACGGATTGTTGGAAGGGATATATAGATTTGGAACATCACGGATATGTCCACAAGACGGTGAATCATTCTGAGTTTTTTGTAGATCCGGAAACTGGGGCTCACACTCAGAATATTGAGTCGTCCTGGTGCTGGATGCGTCGTGAATTATCTCGCGGTGATGTTCAAAAGAGTTCTATCGCTGATCATTTGTGTGAATTTATGTGGCGTCGTCGACTTCGACGATTGCGTCAAGATCTTTTCAAGCAATTGCTTATCGATATTAAAAGATGTTATCCGGGAAAGGAGTAATATATTTAGCGTTTTATAAATAGTTCTGAAAAATAAAAAAGCGTTAAAAAATCCAATTAAAAATGTAAAAAAGAATTCAAAAAATATAAAAAAATTATTAAAAAATATTAAAAATATAAAAAAATTATTAAAAAATATAAAAATTATAAAAAGAAAAAATGGAGTCAGTTCTTCGTCACGTCCTTGTCGTTGACTCCGGGTTCGGCTGAGAACGAAGAATATATTGATGTTTGAGAGGGTTTTTCTTATCTAATTTTTTTCGAAAACTACCAGTTTTACGCAAAAAATTTATAGAACATAAATGATGTATTTTTTTAAGAACTGCAACTTTTATTTGAAACATTTTTTTGTTACATCAATATTTATGGAAATAATGTCTAAATAGTTATATTTTTTCAGTTTTTTTGAGTTTTGACCTTGAAAATGACCTTGTCGCAAATTTTCATTATCGTATTCGTAATCAGCGTTAAAAAATACAAAAAATAGTGTAGTTTCAAAAAAATCGGAGGGTTCACCTATTCGGAACTTTATCCCTTACATTATCCTTCTGGGGCCGCAAGCTGTTCCTCCCAATCCTCCTCTCCCTCTTCCTCTTCCCACGCCTCTTCAGATTCCCAATTCTCCTCTTCTTCATAGGGTTCAAGCCCAAAAAGCGGCCGCAAACAGAAAATGTCCTCATATTGCGTAGGGTGAATGTTCGCCCACTCGCGGGCCTCTCGGGTGTCGTCTCACAAATTGGCGTGCACCCACCAAAAATTGCCCCTCATCCACCGCATGTATCGGCGGTGGATGACGTCAATTTGCACGAAATGAAATATATTATAATATTAATAAATATCACACATAATCTCGCACACGAAAATACTGAACACTACTTACCAGATTAAGGCGAAACATTTTTATACACTGTTCTCCATTCGTTGTCAAGCACTTTGTGACGGACATAATGCTCATGTACTGAAATGTAACATCTATATTTTAATTATTAGGTGTACAAATAAGTTTCCGCCGTTTTTTATCAAAAATTGGGCATTTATTGTGACAGAACGGAACCTAATGTTTTATTTGAAGTATTGTCCATCGCTTGCCACTACTTTTTCCCATCTTTCTGGCAGCATACGGATACCGCGTCGGAAGAATGCTTCACCTTTTGAGGCTATCCACGAATCGACTCAATTTTTGGTATCTTCATATGATGTGAAGTGTTGCTCAGACAGGCCATGCGCCATCGATCTAAACATGTGGAAATCAGAAGGAGCAATGTCTGGTGAATACGGCGAGTGGGGTAAAACTTCCCAATTGAGTGTTTCCAAATAGGTTTTGACCGGTGCCGCAACATGTGGACGAGCATTATCATGCAGGAGAATAACTTTGTCGTGTCTGGAGTAGTGGGCGCGCTTTTCCTTGAGTGCTCGACTCAATCTCATCAATTGTGTTCGATAGACAGCCCCAGTAATGGTTTCGTTCGGTTTGAGCAACTCATAATACACGACACCAAGCTGATCCCACCAAATGCATAACAAGAGTTTTTTTCCATGAATATTTGGCTTAGCTGTAGATGTTGAAGCATGGCCAGGTGGTCCCCATGATTTCTTCCTTTTTGCATTATCATAGTGGATCCATTTTTCATCACCAGTGACTATACGGTGCAGAAAACCCTTTCGTTTATGCCTGGCAAGCAGCATTTCACATGTGAACAATCGGCGTCAGTTCATATGGAACCCAATTTCCTTGTTTTTTAATCAATCCCAATGATTTCAACCGATGTGAAATCGCTTGTTGAGTCACTCCCAATGTAAGTGCAAGTTCTTCTTGCGTTTGGCACGAATCTTGATCTAATAATGCTTCCAATTCCGCGTCTTCATACACTTTCGGCCTTCCGCTACGTTTGTCTTCGATGTCAAATTCACCGTTCTTAAACTTTTGAAACCACTCACGACAACTTCTCTCACTTAAGGCAGCCTCACCATATGCTTCTACAAGCAATCGATACGCCTCAGCTGCAGATTTCTTCAAATTGAAGAAGTAAATCAAAAGTTCCCGCAAATGACGCTTATTCGGCTCAAAACTCGACATTTTCGCACACAAAAGAATATATTATACTGATAAAAAATCACTAATATTTTAAGGTTATGTTATTGACTGATGTCCAATCTTACGATAAGGACGTTTTACATCTGACAATTTTAACCATAACTTACTGGTGGCGCCAACTTTTGTCAAACGGCGAAAACTTATTTGTACACCTAATAAATGGCTGACGCCGCTATCTAACAGCACGTACTGAAATGTAATACTCGCATATTGGGATAAGAAAGAGGAAAAGGGAAGAATAAAAGAGAATAAAAATATATTTTAACAATAATAATATTTATTCAATAATTGTGTATATAATACAATGTGTGTGTGTGTGTTTAAAAATAATAATAAAATAATAATAAAAATAATAATAATAATAAAAATAATAATAATAATAAAAATATAAAAAATACAAAGATATAAAATAATAGTGATAATATGATGGCGCTCCATCTGAAACAGAAAAAATACAAGTCTTATTAGTATAAGAATTTAAATATTATAAAATTAAAAAAAAATAAATACGATTAATTCTTCGAGTATTTCAATGCGGTTCATAACGAGACGTCAGCTGCGTTTTATATATCAAAATCCCATTCCTTGTACATCACTTCTTCATTATCTCTCAGACGATGATACAAATCTATTGTATTAGATTTCTTCAAGCCGATTTCTCGGCCTTGTACCATTTGTACAATTGATGTCACAGGAGTGTTTGTCGATAGCGCCGGGACACGGACATCTATGGGTTTGTAACGTTTGCGTAACGAATGTCTTAAACTTTCAAGTCGCGCGATTCTGCCAAACAGCGATTGAATTCTGCGCCTCTGTTGTAACATCGCGAGTCGGTACTGTTTTCTCAACCACTCGAGACATTCAAGGCACGTTCTTTCCCATAACCCGCATGAACACGCCGAGTCCACCTATATGTAAAACTCCCATAGATATTGTTCTAATCGCGCAATGTATTTGGATTTCTCCATATTTCCTATTCAAGTCTTTTTCACAACACAAGTTTTGTCCAGCTTATACAGTGCAAATTGGGCACATATTGCAGGGCATTATCTGATACAGCGGTTTTCTACACTCTGCGCAAGACGATCCCAGGATTAGGTCATAAATTGCACTTTCATGTTCTCGCACAATACGAATATTCGAAAGTAAGTCTGAAATTCGCATAAAACAGTATGTGCAAAATTTTTCGTTGACGTCACTTTTATAATAAAAGTATATACAGCACATTTTCACCGCACGTAAACTATTTATTTCAACTCGGTTTAAAGTACGTTGCTTTATGTCCTCCGTAATATCAATACTGCAGTCACTATCGTAATCGGAATCCTCCGAAAGTACGCGATCTTCGTCTAATGAATCGTCCAACAAATTCTCAAATGCCATCAAGTTGTCATCTTCGAGAATGGCATCCTCGTCATCATCAATAACCATAACTTCTTCGTCAGCCATAACACATATTGTTAAGATCGTCGTAAGGACGTAGACGGTTGCGTACTATAACGTTGCACACTCCTCTCGATTATATATATTTTAATTTTATATCTTTTGTCTCCTTCTAACTGGAGTATTATGTCTCATCTACCTCATCATTTTTCTACATCTTAAGCAGAGTATGTCGAGAGAAAGATTTAAGTTTTGCAGACTGTGCATATCTATTACACATTCATACATAAAGGATGGGTTAAATAATTAAATTCACAGATAAATAGTAAAATAACTTATTTATTACAAGCATCGTGAAAAAGATCATTTACGGCACATGTCAATAACTTGCAATCTATGAGTGATTCGCTGTTAAACATATCACTTTCACGTATTGCTTTTGCAGCGTCGCATACATTTTTTTTTTTTTTGGTCTGGTGCGGGAGGAGAAAATGCATTTAAGCACCTTACCCGGGCCGGCCCGGGCGTGTGTGGGACTCCACCCAGCCTAAACAAACGGCTGGGCAATATCCACTAAAAACTCCCCCCGGCAGAACTCGTCTGCCTTCCTATACTGTTGACCCCAGCTCTGTTATTCACACTGCTATGGGGCCAACAGTGGATGTTTTAGTTATCCTGGTTTTTTCGACCTAGCAGCCCATAGATGTTATTCTGGGCTGTTCCCTAGCGGTCTAGATTCGTCCGTGAATGACTCCTGCGCGCCTATTTAACGGCACAAAACTCCTAACAGGAGAGATGGGACAGGAAGGGCTATCCCACTTCCATCGCCAGCTCCCCGCTGTCCTCCGCAGCCTCCTTTTCTGGAGGAGGATCCGGGGCTTCTGTCGCCCCGGACAGGCCAGGCTCCAGCGACTGGCCAGAGGCCTCCTGGTTCTCAGGGGGTCTCCCTCCTTTTCCCATCCCGGCCCGGGGAGAGCTACAGCCTCTTGCCCCCAGGCGATGTTCCGCCGGCCTCCCCAGGGCCGAACATATCGGACACCTGGGGTCAGCCGTACAGCAGGCCGTCAAGTGTACGGATGTGCCACATCGGTAGCACAAACCCGAACGGTCCTCCTCCGCGGTGCATCTCTGCCTCGTGTGGCCGACTTCGAGGCAGCGGAAGCACTGGGTGAGCCTGGACTTGAGCAATTCGATCGTTACCCAAGTCCATCCCACCCTCAGTTTCCCGGCGGTGAGTGCCCTACGGACGATTACCGCAAGGCCACGGATCCACACCGTATCCCAACCGCGGGGAGATTTCCGTATCTCCCCAATACGGAGCTCCTCCCGACTAACTCCCCCCAGGGCCAGTATGGCCTCGGCCACATCCCCGGGAGTCGCGGAATTATCCACCCCTCTAAGCCGCATCTCCGCGGTCTTAGGCCGGATTCACACCTTGGCAGAAAAGCAGAAAAGCAGAAACCAATCAGAACTCGCGCTGGTAGTAAACAGTACATTCTGCTTTTCTGCTTCTATCTTTCTGCAAAAGTTCGGGGACTGAAGAAATTCTAAAAATTGAGATAATTGTCATTTCTCGAAATATCGTTACTGTGGAAAAAAATTGGTAAGTATGTGAATAAAACATAAATATATCTTTTTAATTCTAGTAATAAATTGATCATGTAAGAATATAACATCTATTTATATTCATAACCTGTAATTACTTTAGATTAGATTAAAATATTTATATATTTTTAAGATAAACTCCCTACACAATTATATGTTTTATATTATTTTTTTAATGTATTCAAGGATTTCTGGATATATTATGTGCGAAGAAAATTTACAGTTTGACAGCGACATAGAGATATTCTCTCCTAAG
The DNA here is from genome assembly GCA_009859135.1 of Formica selysi. NCBI lineage: Eukaryota > Metazoa > Arthropoda > Insecta > Hymenoptera > Formicidae > Formica > Formica selysi. The sequence continues at coordinate 87,079 of WHNR01000051.1, read as the reverse complement.
ACTCATGTTGGCGTGCTATGTAATAGACATTTATATCCAAGTAAGTAAAACAATTAATTCGTGCAATATATGAGCAAACACTTATTTTCTGATTAATATACGATTAATATTCATTAAATTGTCTGTATGTTACATATAAACATATATACTGATAAAAGAAGAGACTTATAATACTCAGAAAAATATGGAAGGTGAAGAAGAATTTACGAGTGAAGTACATGAGCAAGATGAGAATACAAGCTATATTGACATATGTGGAAATATTCAAGATTTTACTGAAGTACTCATTGGCGAAGTTCAAAAACGTCCTGCATTGTACAATATCAAATCATCAATCCAAAGCAGGAGTCGAGTTATCGTTAATCAACTGTGGCAAGAGATTTGTCAAGTCTTTGAAGGTAAATACAACAAATACAATAAAAGTGTATGAGTAAAAATTATGAACAATTTGCGCTTGCACTTCATTAATGGTTAACTAACTGATTTAGATTATTTTAATAGACTAAAGTAATAATAAATTACAATGCTTGAAAATTTCCATTTAGATTTTATATTATGTTGTGAGACAAGCTGTGAAAAGCTGTCACAGGAAGCGTGTTCACCCTGTGTGTGAATGTTAAAATTATCATTTATTATAATTTTATATAGATCAGATACCAGTTGAAGAATTAAAGAGACGCTGGAAAATTCAACGTGATCGATATATGAAGATCCGAAGTGATATGAAAAAAAAACTACCCAGTGGATCATCTGCAGCAGCCCAAAAACATCCTAACTATAAATATTATAAGTTAATGTCATTTTTAGATGATAGTATGGAACAGCGAAAGTAAGTATGTCACATTTTGATTAACATTGCAATTGATGCTAAAGAATTGATGTTAAATGAGACACTCATTCATATCATATTTTATAATCTATTTTAGGCATGTGTCGAATATATGTCTCAATAAAAAATTACAGCCGCTTACTTCATCATCAAATTATAATACTTCATTGAGAACTTCTCACGTTGACAGTCCGCTTTCATCATATGCTCAGATTCAACCTCCGCTTACATCACCTACAGCTGATTTTTCGTTATCCAATATATGTTCTCAGTCTTCATCATCTTCTCCATTGACAAGTTCCGAAAGTCACAATTTTAGTAAATCATCAAGTACAGCTTTAAAAATCCAAATATCAACTTCAAAACCTTTTAAATTAATAATAACTTTTAATTATATGTTGTTTTTCTATTTTAGAACGCTCACGACGATCGACTACTATCGAAGACGAATTATTACGAGAACTTTCAACTTTAAAAGAACCAACACCACCTGCAGTAACAGACTCGGTAGATCTATTCTGTCGCAGCATTGCAGATACTTTACGGATGCTAGATCTGAGAAGCAGATTATCAACTGAAATGGAAATAATGCAGTTACTCCATGATAAGTTATAAAAGATTCAAAAATATATTGTTTTTATTATAATAATATTAAGAAAAATACAGCAATATTATTAATAGTATTAAAAAGGAAGGATTTCCTGTTTTGGTTATGTGATTAAAGAATTTATTACGTGTTTAGTTTAAAAATATAACAAATGTTTCATTGTTCAATATTATGTTTTACTACATGAAAAAATATGTTCCTTTTTTTAAGATTATAATATTTATTGTAGACAAACGTTCGGTACAGATAGAAATGTTATAAAAGATCTTATTCTTGCATATTCAGTTTTGCACATAGATACATACATAAGCTACATACATAAGTTTATTATGTAAAAAAATGTTTTCTTAACATATACATGTTTTTTTAAGGTAAAGTCTCTCTCATGCTTATGTTACATGTTATTATTCTGAACAGCTTCGTGTTGCTAAGATACCGCTCCTTCATTCGTGAAATAATTAACAAATTTATTTCTTATTGTTATAGCATTACGTTGTTCATGTATATCTATGTTAGCAATATCTCTCAGAGCTCCACATTCATTGTATTCTATTCTATCAAACATATATCGTCGTAACATACATAAGTTTATTATGTAAAAAAACGTTTTCTTAACATGTACATGTTTTTTAAAAGTAAAGTCTCTCTCATGCTTATGTTACATGTTATTATTCTGAACAGCTTCGTGTTGCCAAAATACCGCTCCTTCATTCGTGAAATAATTAACAAATTTATTTCTTATTGTTATAGCATTACGTTGTTCATGTATACCTATGTTAGCAATATCTCTCAGAGCTCCACATTCATTGTATTCTATTCTATCAAACATATATCGTCGTTCATTCACCGGTTTCCTTAATTCATGCTTCATTACAAAATTATGAAGGCAAATCGATGCCTTGATAATATTATCGACAGTTTTCAAAGATGCTATAATTGGTTTACGGAATATTCGCCATCGAGATGCCAAAATACCAAATGCGCTTTCAATGATACGCCGTGCTCGACTTAACCGATAATTAAAGATTCTTTTTTCGTAAGTCAGAGAATTTCGAGAAAATGGCCGCATCATATATGTTCTTAATGCGAACGCTTCATCTCCCACCAAAACAAATGGTAAATTACAATTCTCTGAAACATTTTCAGGAGAAGGCACATTTAATAAATTGTTTTCAAAAGCAATACCTATTTCACTTGTTTGAAATATTCCTCCATCGCTCTGACGCCCTTCTGCTCCAATATCGACAAGACTAAAACAGTAATTCGCGTCACAGATAGCCAACAATACTATACTATGCAATGCATGATAATTATAAAATGTCGAGCCAGAATGGAGAGGTGCCTAAAATATTTATTTATATTAGCGACCAAAAAATATATGTATATATATATATATATATATATATACATACGTAATATATATACATAAAAACGTATTTATTTACCTGAATAACAATATGTTTCCCGTCTATTGCACCAATACAATTGACGAAATTCCACATATTGTCAAATTCGTTAGCAATTCTCTTCCAATCATCTTCTGTTGGTTGTTTGAGAATAATTGGTTGTAAAATATTCCAAATTGCTGTAGTAGTCTCTAATATTATATTCGATACTGTACTTTGGCCTACTCGAAACTGGTAACTAAGTGAAACCATGCTATCCCCACATGCAAGATAGCTGCAAGTAGCAATTTATTAAATATTATAAATAATATAAGTTAATAAATAATTAATATATCTTTAATAATAAGTTTTCTTACCGTAATGTCAAAGCAAGTCTTGTTATTGCTGGTATAGGTGTACGAAGTATAGTTACTGACTTGGTTATATATGGCCCAATGAGACCAAGTAAACAATCAAATTGTTCTGATGTCATCCGTAAATAGTTAAAATATTTATCAGGTTGCGTCAAACGCATTTCTTTAATAAGTTCTTGTGCACCAACTTCGTCTCTTTGTTTTTCACGGAATATACTTCGTACCCAAACAGTACGTCTTTTCATTCTTCGACGTTTTAATAATAAATAAGCTTATAATGTGAACAAAAATCTACGATATTTATCGTTACGGTATTCTTCCATTTTTAACAAATTTTTCCGAACACTTTTATTAATGTAATTATTCACAAGATTAAAATAGCTTACAGTTAGGAAAGATGTTAAAGATAATACGTGTGAATCAACAGAACAGCAGAAAAGCAGAAAGCAGAAACTGTCGAGTACCAGCGCGAGTTCTGATTGGCTTCTGCTTTTCTGCTTTCTGCTTTTCTGCCAAGGTGTGAATCCGGCCTTAGAGGGGCGGGTAATCCGAACCTCTCGTCCCTCAAAAACCCCCCTAAGGCTGTCCGCTAGCCGGTCTGCTAGGGTAGCCGAAGTTGGAGGCTCCGGATCCTGCGCGTTGGCCTTTACACAGGCCTTGGGACCTCTATAAGGATCCCACCGTTCATCGCCTGTCTAAGGCGGGTCGTGGAGATCCCCAGGCTCGGAAGGTCTATCTTCCGTCTGGCCTCGGCGATCGCGTCACTCAAGGAGAACCCCGCACCCTCCGGTACCGACAGCAGAACTGCTGCCGGGCCCGGAGGCCGAGGCCTCCTCACCTTCTTCCCGGACGTTGCGGCCGGCGTTGGGACCGCCCCTCTCCTCCCTCCACCGGACTGCCCCTGGGGCACCGGGGGAGGAAATTGAGGTGGGGCAGGGCCCTTGCGGGTCCCACTTCCACCTCCCTTCCTCCGCACCACCTGCGACCACGATCCCCCGCTTGCGCGGAGGTGGAAAGTGGCACAGGTAGTGCCTGCTGGGCCAGAGTGGTTTTGGCAGGGGCGGTCGGTGCCCGCCTACCCCCGTCTCTCACCCTGGGCTTGCCCTTCTCGGGCCGCTGAGCCCGGTCGTGGACAACAGGAGGGGCCGCAGCCCTCTTCCCATCCCCCTTCCGGGACTTGACCTTGGCAGGTCGCTGGGCCGGTTTGGGTTTGGCAGGGGTGGCCGCAGCCGCTTCCCCACCTCCCTTGCCGGACTTGCCAATACCTCCGCCGCCTCGAGAGCCTGTAATAGGCGCTCCTCAACGCCTCGGAGACCTTCGGCCAAAATAGCCTCCACCTGGGCCATGGAGAGAAGCTCCGTAGGCCCCCCGGCATTAGTTGCCTCTCCCTCGTCCACCTCGGAAAGGGGAGTGAAGGTGGTCGGTTCCGGGTCATCCCGAAGCACCCTCCGAGCCCGTGGACGCGAAACGCCCCTCACCGAGTCCATAGAGCCGGCTCTATCCCTCGGAGAAGGACCCCCCGCGCGAGCAAGACCCCCAGAGAATTCCCTCCCAAAGGAGCTCCCCCCGGAGAATCGAACCCCACGCGCGCGTCCCCCTGAAGCCCCTCTACGTCCAAGACACTTACCGACTGTAGAGTCCTCGGCATCTTCGACGGCGGGCTCCTCCCGTCGGACAGCGTCCAGTCTGGTCCTGATCCTGGCACTCGTCTTCCTCGTAGGTTGGCCACCTTGTCGCGCAGAGCGCGGATCTCCTCCTCGCACGCCGTGAGTCTCCTCTTCAGCCAATCGTTGGCCGATTGGAGAAGCCCCACCCGCGTGTCCTCTCCCGTTGCCGATCTCCCCAACAACTCGGAGCAATACGCCTTCACCTTCACGGCGATAAGGCGAATGCTCCGCTTGTAGGACACCTTGAGGTTACTGGAGACAGCCACCATCTTCTCCAGCTCCTCTAGGGACTCCCTCGATCGTCTCTCTATCTCGAGAGACGTGAGGTCGTGGACCTGTGTGAGGATTTCCTCTCGCGGAAGTGTCCTCGTTGCCTGCGTCTCCGGGGACTTGTACCCTGCCCGTAGGATCTTCGCCTCCTCCAGAGCCTGCAGTTCCCTCTCCTTGGCTGCCGCCAGGCGCTCCATCGCCTTCGCGCGGCCCACATACTCGCCTGTTGTTGGAGGGCATCCTCTCGTCCTCTTGGCGTCCGTCACCCTCTCCTTGTCCTTTTGGGACAGGCCGGGGACCTCGGAGTCGTGTGTGAGCACTTCCTCGTCGGTCCCGTTTTCCTCCGGAAAGTCCGTCGAGTCGCTCTGGGTCCCCTCATCGTGCAATGGGGTCCGAGATCTCGACTTCTCTTTCCGAGAAGTGGGCTTCTTCCTCCTTGGAGTCCGAAGTCTCGCCGGTGGTGGCATCCGGTCCTTACTCGCTCCAGCTGGTGACGGAGTCCTCTTCGTCGGCTGTGATACCGGCCCTGATTGCGACCCTCCTCGGCCTTGGTGGAACCCATTTCCTCTTCTCGGTGTAGTAGGGGCCAATGAACCGCTCGAAGTCATTCTGCGACCTGTAGAATTCCTCAGTGGCCTCTCCTACTTGAGAAAGATCCTCCGGGAGTCTCTTCAACAGGACGACTGGCTTCCTGCGTTCCTTCTCGTTCTCAACGATCGCAAATTCCTCTACGTTGCTCGTTGGCAACAACGTAGACGGCCCGTCGCTGGCTGACGACCTGTGGGGGGCCGGGACAGTACCCCCCACCTGCCGGTCCGAAGTGTCCGAATCCTCGGCGTCATTCCTCTTCTTTGTGTCCATCGCCATCTGTAAAAAAGAATTGGTTTGATTTCGGGATTTTCCTTCCCCTAGGACGGTTGGCTCCACCACGCCTCACAAGCCCGTCCTGCCCGGCTTTTTCAAGAGGTGTGCTCCTCCTTTGGCTTGCTCTTAGATCCCTTCCACCTCCCGCGCAGTGCGGGAGGCTTCAGGGGAGTCCCCTCACCACGTCAAGATGGCCAGCCGTCGAGAGGGGTCGCATACATTAGCGATATTATTCTGTTGTAAAACAGTTACGAATTGTTTGAATTTTTCATTTACAATATGTGTATTTTCGCATAACCAGTAATACATATGATCTATGCATTTTTTTAAATCGAATAAATAGAATAGAGTTGGCGGTTGTGTCTCTGCAGACTATGCAGAAACATAGCGCGCGAAGCGGCGCGACGAGCGGCGCGAACTACGACGCGCAACCGAAGTGCGCATGCGTGAGAGTGGGGAGCGAAAGGATGTGCGAGATCGAGGAGCGAGACTCGAGGTCAGTCGGCGCGAGGCGATACTTAGAAGAACACGTTATTCCGTCGTACATTTAACGCCCGCGAACGGCGCGTGATCCGGATTAAAGTAGAAGATTGTAACAGAGAGTTCGATTCTGAATATTGTTCGAATACTTAATCAAGCCCAAGGTGGCACAGTTTGTGATAAAATACACAGTCAAATATTAAGAATAAATAAGTTTATTTGATATTCAAATCAGTGATCTTTCATTTCGAATCCGGGACCCGGGGTGTATTCTTCCACAGAATCTTCAGGCTTAGCAGCGCTCGGCGTTCCTGTTCGAGAGAGATTTCTTTCAACGAGGTGATTGTTCCGGCGAGAGGTGGTCAAAACCAGGGAGTCTAGATATTCTCGGCCAACCCAGATCGTGTAGCGCCCATTCGAAGTCATTTGAAGTCATTTCCTTGCTGTTTGGAGGGTAAAAGCAGCTGGCGACCGTTTGAAGGACATAAAGTTCCAATTTAATTCAAAGTAGAGTAAGTAATAAACCGGCACGTCCGGTCACAGCTATATAGTCGCGATATATCGTTCTCGAGGGGAAGAATTTGCATTTTCGGATCTTTTCATTATCCACGGGATCATATCGGCCGTGATACAATCTTTATTCCATGAGCGCTAGCCCCATAAAGAACACATCATTAATATAGTCTTTCATGTGGCGACCGTGACAGGACTTCGCGATTCTTTTTCGGTAATTTATCGGGAGAGACGCGGGGCGAATCGAGTTTCGATTTCGTGACGATTAATTAGCTAAAGTACGCATTAAAGTGATTTACGCAGTAAGCGATCACGCGGATAATATTTCAGAGGCGCAGTAGCGAAGGCAAAAGCGCGCAAACACATAAAAAGCGGACATAGGAATCCGGCGTAAATAGAATACCGATAGCGTGAACGCGAAGATTCGGGAAGAAATAAACGCGCGTTATTATACGTCGCGAAAGGCTAATAAGTCATAGAGAGCAATAAAGTACGGGATTATTAACGCGAAAGGGCCGATCGGAGATCTCGCGATATAAAAAACTTTGATAAATCAAAGCGCGGGGCGAATCGGTAGAGAATTCGCACAGTTTCCGTTACTGCTCGAAGAAAGCGGGGGAAAAGACCGCAGAAATTAAATAAGATCAGTTTTGGGAGGATTAAAGCTGTAAAAAGCGACGGGTACGAAAAAACGAAAACGAGAGGGCCGAACAGAGATCTCGCGATAACAAAACTTTGATTAATCAAAGCGCGGGGCGAATCGGTAGAGATATCGTAAAGTTTTCTAGTAACTCGAAGAAAGCGGGGAAGAAGACCGCGAAGGTTTCAGAAAAGTCGGAATTTAGCTCAAAACAGAGAGTAAATTAACGCAAAACTCGGAAAATTTTTTTTTACGGGATAAGAGGGGTATAAGATCAGAAAACGCGGTTGAAAAGTAGAGAATTTGCCAGAAATTACTCGAAAACGCGAAGTTGCAAGAAAAATCGTGTCCCGAACAGGTTCGAACACGTTGGACACGCGAGACGAAAGATAAGAGTCAAAAAACCGGGGGGACGCGGTGATTGACGGGTGGAGAGATAAGCGAGCTCGGAGCGAGCTTTGAAATCTGATACTACTTAGCGAGAGTAGAGGCGGCGCGATTTATACGCGACGCCGAAAAGGAGGAATACTGTTGGGAATATTCTTTAAGAATATTGAGGATATTTCGACGAAAGATTTGAAATAAATTTATTTCACTTTGAGATTTATATGTGATTACTATATATATATGAATACTGACTTAATTTTATTTTTTTTTTGCGAAGAAAGAAATGATGAATGATATATATGTATATGTATGAACTGAGAGTCGAATAAAAATATTATTTGAATATTACATGTATGTTCGGAATTGCGCATTGTTTTAATATAAAGAACATTGAATTAAATACGAATAGCATTGATAAAACACAATTTAAAATCGATTACAGCAAGTTAAAATAGAAAAAAGCTGGTAATATTTAAGATAAAGAAAGAGAAGGATAAAAGATTACTAGAAAAGTACCAAAAGTTACTAGATTCAATTTAAATACAAATTTTCAAGAAAAGAGATAATCATAAAGAATTCTATGCTCGAAAAGAAGAAAGAAACATATTAAAAGTAAAAATTAACTTGAAAAAGTTGCGCACGCGTAATAGAAGTTTATTTACAGGAAAACGGTGGAAGGAAGAAATAAAATACAAATTTATCAAGGAATAAGACGTTTTATTTGACGAAAGTCAAACGATTACCTTTTACACAATAAATATAAAAACAATTTGAGAGTGCATGAAATATATGTCATTTTGTGTGCAATAACAAAGTTTCTTTCAGCCGACAAGTACAAAGAGACAGGCGGACTAACGAACGTACAAATAATAGTAATTAAACTAAAAATATTCGCGTAAAAGATGAATAAAGAAAAGTCGGCAATGTCGAATCCAAGATCGCCGGGAAAAACAAACAAAAGAACAACCGCGAGCGAAGAGGTTAACGTAATTACACAAGTAACAGCGGAGGCAGAGCGGCTAAAAGAGCAAAATAGTAAATTGCGGGAGGAAATGGACGAGTTAAGACGAAGGTTAGAGGAGATGAGTGCGGACAGAGACGACAGATCGGCTAAGACAGAGCAGGAAGAAATAGAGGCGGAACAGAGAACGCGAAACGCGCGCGAAAGGGGAAATCAAACGCGAGAGGAGGAGCCGATGGCAAATCTGAATAATCGAGAATACGGTAATATGATAGGAAATGTTAGGCTTCCAAGAGGGGGTTGGTTGACGGATCCATTCGCGGAGATCAGTTATAAAGGAAGGGAGGACGGACAGAATCCGATTAAATTCTTAAAAAAGTTCGAAAAAATCGCGGAGTACGAGAATATTGAGAGAAGAGATCAGTTGCACTACTTTAAAAAATGTATGAGAGGCAACGCGAGTAATTGGGTAGAAGTAAATGATCCGGAAAGTATAGAGGAGGCAAAAGAATCGTTCCGAGAATATTTCTGGGGGGACGAGCAACAAGCGAGATTCCGGGAGAATTTATACACGGGAAAATTTAAATCCGAAAAAAGGGAATCAATGGCCGAATATATTGTTGCGTCTGCGCCTCGACTTCGATAATACTCGAACACGCGCGACACAACCGGCACCCGCGTATCGCGAGTAAATGATTGACACTCTTTAGAAAGAATAAAAGGAACTTTAATATAGCAACACAGAACACACAATTGAACAAGGAACACAGAACGGGTAATAACAGTAATCGTATATCAAGTATGTCCGCCCGGAATGACATCCGTCGCGAGACTCCAGATGGCCGATCTCTCTCAAGATGTCCGCCGTTGTTTAACAACAACGCTTAGCAACGTTCTCCCGGATACAAATACAGCAGATTCACGAATAACCGCCTTAGACGACCCGCAGGGACGCAACACTACTCCCCCTCTTCAAAATTGTCGTCCCGACAATCAATGAGGGCTCTTCCAAATTAAATGGGTTGATCGTTGTCCTCTTCTTCCAAGGCGTTGACTCCAGGGTGCCTAATGACTTCCTGCTCTACCCTGAGCTGCTGCTGCAGGTTACCGAGCGCCATTATTTATCGGCCCCAATCACACACCCTCCAGGAATATACAGGATACTGTCATCGAACCCGTGTGACAAGAACATCCAACGTCGACTCCAGGGCACAGAAACGGTTTCCTGCTCTACCCTGAGCTGCTGCTGCAGGTTACCGAGCACCGTTAAAATCCAGAACCCAATCGACTTTGATACATCTTGAAACCACAGTAGCCGTCCCTCGTAGTTCGCCTTATTCTCGGAAATACTTAAAACTGCTGCATCTCCGCATCTCAAAAGGGAGCGAATCTTCGGACAAGAGGGGGGTAACATCCGTGGACCCACCGTCCTTCTAAGAGGACACCTCAAGTCCCTGTCTCGGCATTCGCCCTTCGTCCCACGGGAAAACCACGGTCAAAAACCGGGGAGAGACAGAGTCTTCAACGATGGTCTTTGAAGAACAAATTTTGAAAGAAGATTCCATAAACCATCTTCTTCAATCCCTTAAAAAAAACAGAAAGAAAATTAACCAATAACAAGTAACATAAATCATAAATCAGGTTTCGGATGTGACTTAAATCCGCCTTTCATGATACGAAGCCAATCGATAATCGAGATTTTCAATATTAACGACACACTCCAATACCGCACGCGCCTTTCCTCTAAGACATGAAATGAGAGCGACGCTTTTCGCAGCGTCACTCCACCTATTTGCTCGCGCAATTAACTCAAACTGTGAGAAGAAGTCTCTTAGCGGAACAGTCCCGTCAAAAATGTCCGGCTTCAATTTAAAACCTAATTCCGTGTTAATATTAACACGCGCGTCTCTTTCGAAATTAGGCGCAATATTAGGCAAAAAAAATTTCTGTTAATAGGGCGACTTAGCTGGTTGTTGTTATCCAGCAGACGAATCCTCTGTTCCATCCCCCGTAACGCCTCGTCGCGTTGGCGCAATTGTGCTTCAAATACAGCTCGCTGCTCATCGTGTTGGCGCAATTGCGCCTCAAAATCGGCTCGCTGCTGCAACCGCTCCTCGCGTAGCTCACGAATCTCTCGCATCGCCGACTGAAGTGTAATCACTTCCAATGATGGTCCCGATGTCGTAGCCGCCGTTGAAGTCAATCGACTCCTCTTTCTCGTCGAAACTCCTGCCGTCGGCGAATTTTCCCGTTCCATTTTTTATAGACGAAAAGAAACACACAATTCTCCAGAAAATCGTCCACTCCGTCGTATCGTATCCCGGACGAGCCCCCAAAATGTTGCGTCCGCGCCTCGACTTCGATAATACTCGAACACGCGCGACACAACCGGCACCCGCGTATCGCGAGTAAATGATTGACACTCTTTAGAAAGAATAAAAGGAACTTTAATATAGCAACACAGAACACACAATTGAACAAGGAACACAGAACGGGTAATAACAGTAATCGTATATCAAGTATGTCCGCCCGGAATGACATCCGTCGCGAGACTCCAGATGGCCGATCTCTCTCAAGATGTCCGCCGTTGTTTAACAACAACGCTTAGCAACGTTCTCCCGGATACAAATACAGCAGATTCACGAATAACCGCCTTAGACGACCCGCAGGGACGCAACAATATAATGAACTTAGCTAGGCAAGCGAAATTTTTAGATCCGCCGATGAGCGATCACGAAATAATAAGAAGCGTGAAAAGACACTTCAGTAGCGAGATAATGCGGGAGATACGTCCGTCAACGGTAAAAACAATAAACGAGTTAACAACGCTGTTAGACGAAATAGAATATGAAAAGAGAGTGCTTAGACAAACTAGAAGACAAAGCGCGGAGGATAGCCAGACAAGCGCGAAAAAACCGTACGAAATAAGGCAAAGAACAGGGATATACCGAGATAGCGAACCGAGAAAAAGTTACGAGCAATATCAAAGATACGGGCCGGAAAAGGGATATGAAAATTTCGCGGCAGGGAATCAGAGAAGGAGATGGCGGAGGAGAATAGAGGAAATAGGCAGGCATCGGTACGGATTACAGAGTTACCGAATAACGAGGAGGAGGCCGAAAATAAAAGAATAGTAAGATATAACCGAGACGCGGATAGAAGCCGACAGGGAGCCGATAAACCGACAATGATAGCTCAGGTCGCGAAGAAACACGTAACAGCGGTAGACGTAAAGCGAAAGAGAGGGTCAGACGAAGAAAATTCGAGCGAAGAAGAAGATAGTGACGCGGCATCGCAAGTAGGGGAAATCGAAAGTGAATCGTCAATCGCGAGCATGCGGACGGAGGAAATTTTAAGAGAAGTAGAGGAAGTATTCTACGAAGATCAGGAAAAGATTAAAACACAAAAGGGACCGTTCGTAACAGCGGTATTTAACAAACAAAAGATTAGATGCCTAATCGACACAGGGGCACAGGTGTCAGCGATGAGTAAAGAGACATATGAGCAATTAAAACAAGACGGGATTAAAATGGAAATTCAACCGGTAGAGAAAATACAGCTGATAGGGGCATTTTCAAAGAAAACGATAAAAATCCTATTCAAGACAGTAATAGAATTCAGAGTAGAAAAGGCAAGGTTCGAACAGGAGATATTAGTGGTAGATAAACTAATACACGAGATCGTACTAGGAATGGATTTTATATGCGGACATAACGCGTCGATACAATGCGGGGAAGAGGGTATCGAAGTCGAGCTTGAATCGGAAGATCGAAACGTAATATTGATAAGCGCGATAATGATCGAACAGGAAGTTCCGGATATAACGAATTGTAGCGCGGAAAAGATGGACTCGTTTTTCGGGATATTAAATATAACGGAAGAAGAGATAGAGGACGGGGAAGAGCCGTTATTCACACAGAAAGAGATAGTCGAAGTCTTTCTAAGCGAAGAAGGCAACTCGGAAGAAGAAAATCGTAGCACGAGGAATACGGAAACGGGAGAGAAAGGCGAACAGACGAAAGAAAGATTACTGGAGAAAATCGCGGAGGAAGAGGTAGGTAGGAACGTCGCGATGCTAAACATACATGGACCGTTTTTCGGGGCAAAGACGGAACAAAAATACGCGTTAACAATGACCGATATTCGAAGTCAGGCAAAAAAGACGTATTATATGCCGGATAAGAGGCTAAAAACGTTAACGGACATAATCGCGAACAAATACTTGAAAACGGAACGAAAACCGAAGGTAATAATAACGGACAGACAAGGACAGTTCAGAAATGACAAATGGAGAATATTTTGTGGGAAAATGGGAATAAGAACACGAACACTTAATTCTACAGCGAATCCAACGGTGAATGCAACGAAGAGCCCAGCAGGGAGAAGCAGATATGAGATAGACCTGCGGGAGGAAGAACAGAGTATAATAGCGGAAAACAAAATAATTCAGGAAATGAAAAGACAATTAGAGACGATACAAATGAGAATACCAAAGGAAATGGATGTTACCACAAGCCCAGTGTTACAGGGGACGAGAATCGGGTCAACAGAAAGACGAAATAGTCCAAAGGTCTGCACCGATGGAGACAGCGAGGAGGAAATCCAGCCAAGAAGGGGGAGCGAGAACAGCAACACAATCAAGGAACCTGAAAATAAAAAGAAAACACACAAAGAACCAGGAATAAAACGTAAGAAAGAAGAAGAAAAAGAAAATGAGGAGATACATATCTTAAAGCAGCCCAGATATAGCGAGAAGGGGACAAGGGTCAGCGAAGATCCAGCGATGACGGCAGAAAACCTAAAACAAAAAGAGAATAGAAGGGGGAGCGTCTTAAGAGAGAAAGAAAACAAAAATATACTTACCGATGCAGAGCATAGAAGGGGGAGCGAGCCAGAAGAAGAAGTGAGGAAATCCAGAGACGAGAGAATCCAAACAGACGACACACCAGAAAGAAAACCTGTACAAAAAAGGAGGATAAATCAAGAGGCGTTCGAGCTAATGTTAAGAGCAAAAGACATACTGAATGAGAGAGTCCCAGCAAAGAAAATGCTTGCAAGGATGCAGGGAAGCAAATGCAAAGTATACCTAGATGAAGGAGGACAATGCGACATCATAACAACAACATGCAAGGAAAGGTTGGAAAAAGAAAATGTAGAAATGGAAGAGAGTATAGAAAGAGAGTTAATACCAGAATGCATTAAAGAAATGGAAGACATGAGAGTAAGAATGGTGAAGATAAAGGCTACCATAGATGAAAAAGAGGTAGTAATACACCCTATCGTGTTATTTGGAAGGAATGATGCGATAATATTAGGGAGAGAGTCGAAGGCGAAACTTACACTATTGCAGAAATCATGGAAAGAACAGGAACTTCCATTCGAAAGAAGCGACGAGCATATACAGCTCCCAGAGATGACAGCAGATGACCGAGAGGGACAGGATGAAGCCATGGGCACGGTACAAGGGCCAAAGACAATCAAATACGCTTCAATGTCCAAGTATTATAATAAACTGAAAAGAGAAAGAATAGAATCAGACACACTTGACGACACTGACAAAAACAGCACAAATTACAAAAAAGAGGCAACATTGAAGGAAAAGAAAAGAGATAGAGACAATAATACAGACATGCAAATAAATAAAACAATTACGAATGACAGTACAGATGATATAAGAATAAAAGAAAAAATAAAAGGACGGAATGACAGACAGAAGGAAATAAAAAAGAGTACGGAAGAGGAGATTGACATAGAAGACGAATAATACGAAACTGACGAAACAGTTAATAGTAACGTTAATAACAATAATAATACTAAGCGGGAAGACCGACACACGTCGCTAATAACACATGTATCGCGCGAAAATAACGAAACGGACACAGACACACGCGACACAATATCAAGTAACGATCGCGAAACACTAGAACTAGATAGACAACAATTAGAAACGTCGTTAATTATCGCGGGACAGATAAACACAACAAACGGATTAATAAACACACAATCGATACAAGTCTTCTTCTTCTTCTCTATTTTGGCTGAAAGACTTCCGGGAGGAAATGTCTATACACCATTAACTCGTCCGTACTGGAATCAGTAATCTATATGAGTAGGTTGTTTTTTTTCACAAAATTGAATAGGAGATGGTATATCTTGATATTGTTAGAAAAAGCCAGTGTAGGAATATCCAGTATTATGTTGGGTGAGATTCTGTTTAGTCCAGTGATGAGTGTATTCGATTGAGTGAGTGTTTCGAACAATTGAAGAAGATGTGATTAAGGTCCTGATTGGAGTGTCCGCACGAGCACTCAGAAGAATCTATGATATTTTTTTCCCAAAGATGTTCCTTTGCAGCTGTATGAAAGGTTCTCAGTCTTGAGATTAGAGTAATGATCGGTCTCGTCAGATCCTCCTTGGTCCCTCTGTCAGAATACCATGGTGGAGAAAGTATATTTTGTACGTGTTTGAAGTATCTTGAGCCTTTTAGGAGACTTTCCTCCTGAAGAATTCGTGTTGCTTTATTTTTGGAAATGGTTTTGAATCTGGAGTATAAGCTGGTGTAATGGCATTTGCTCAGAAGGAACGGATCGGGAAGATGTAGGGATTCTTTGGCCAAAGCGTCGGCTTTTTCGTTGCCGGATATACCTCTGTGACTGGGTATCCAAAAGATGTGTATCTTTAAAGAGAGCTTGGTGCCCTCGAAAAGTGAATTTCTGATCTGTGAAATTCCATGGTGGATTATGCCCGATGTGACTAAATTTTGGAGATTAGATATGACGCTCAGTGAGTCTGAGAAGATGGCGGATTTTTTTGTTTTGTTTTTGAGGATATTATTTATCGCGAACTGAATCGCTTGGGCTTCCGCATCAAAGATTGTACAGTTGTTATTGATTCTTTCTTTGTGCTCAAGTCCGGACTCCGGGGAGTACACAGCGTAGCCAGTTCTGCTATCGGACTCCGTTCGAGAGCCATCAGTATAATACAGAGCATCGAATTGTTGTGAGGATATGAAGCGGTTAAAGGTTTCATTAATATTTATGTCGTTACCGTTTACGAGTTGTTGGCCCAGATCAGTATCTATAGTGGGTATGAAATGTCTACTCTCGTAGGCTACGTCCAGGTATCCTGGTAAGTAGAATTGGTTAATTTGCTGGAAAAGTTCCCTGTGGGTATAGTAGGTGTCTAATAGGTAGCATTCGTTGTTTATTTCGGTTGCCTGAGGTTGGAGTAATTCTGTAATTATTGAATTTAATGGGTGTGAGTGTCGCGCAGTAACCCTAGATAGGAATCTCAGAGTGAGTCCCAACCATCGCGCTTCTAGCGGATATTCGCCGTTGATGTCTAGTAAGACATTCGTAGGGGTAGTTATCATTAATCCCGGGATCACTCTCAATGCCGCGTACTGTAAGCGAGAAGCTCTCAGATATAATTGTTCGCTAAGTGGGCTGAAGGCTTGGCAGCCCCAATCAAGCAGCGGCCTTATGTATCCTTTGTAGATAGTTAGTAGGTTCGTGGGATGTGCGCCCCATCGAATACCCGAGATTGCTTTAAGTATGTTAATTCTAGGTATTATACGGTTTTTTAGGTAGTTAATATGTGCCTTCCAGTTGAGTTCTGGGTCCAATACAACACCCAGAAAGCGTGAGGCAGTAGAAAATTGTATGTCGCCGTTGCCGACTGTCAGGGTGAATTTATATTTGTTCAGTAAAATGCGGAGGTTACGCGGTCTGAGTGTAGAGAAGATGGTAAAGTTAGATTTTGATGGAGAGATTTCAAGACCGATTTTTACAAAAAATTGGTGTAGATTGTCAAGTGCGATGTTTAATTGAAGTTTGATCTGTTCGAGATGTTGATCAGTGCAGTAGATCGCAATATCATCTGCGTAATAGAGGATTTTGACCGTGTTTGGTAATACCGTGTGAGAGAGGGCTACGTATAAGTTGAATAGGATAGGACTCAAGATGGAACCCTGTGGGAGGCCTATTTTAGTGGTGCGGTTTTGCAGGTTAACACCTGCAGCGAAACCTATAAGGTGTCTACGAGAGACTAAGATCTTAATAAATTTTAATATTTTGAGGGGAAGCCCGTATTTTTCCAGAAGGGTCAACAGTATCTCTGGGCGGACCTTATCAAATGCACCGACTATGTCCAAGAATGCGACACCTGTGAAATGATGTGCTTTATTGGATGTTAGGATGCTTGTGGTCAAGATGGCGATGCTATCCATGCAGGATAAGCCCTTTCTAAAGCCAAACTGTGTGTTGTGAAAGAGTGAGCTATTTTCCGCCCACCACTCAATTCTTCTGTGTATCAATTTCTCGAATATTTTTTGTAAGTTATTTGCAAGCGAGATTGGTCTAAGTGAGTCTCTACGACCTGGTTTGGGAATGAAAACAACAAAATATTCCGACCATTGGAGAGGGTATGTGCTTTTGTTAAAGAATAGATTGAATATTTTCAATATAAAGTGATGTAATTCATCTGGGAATTTTTTTATTATTTTATTAGAAATTAGGTCCGGGCCCGGAGAGGATCTAACTTTTAGAGTAACGATGGCTTCTTTATATTCTTGCATTGAAAGTGGGGTAAGGAGAAATTCTTTATTAATATTGACCCCGATATTAGGCATTTGTAAGAGTATATCCTGGATATTATGCATTGGGTTGAGAGTTGGAGGAGCAAGTTTATTAAAGGCCTCCGAGAAGGCTTCCTCTGAGATTTGTGTGTGCTGGGAGCTGTTTGAATTTCTGTTTGAAAAGGCTTTGATATATCTCCATACGGTGGTTATTGGGGTGTTCATATTTAAGGAGGAGCAGAATTCGCGGAATGCGATTTTCTTTTTTTTGGCAAAAAATTTTGTGGATTGTTTCCTATATTCTAAATATCTGTCTAAGTTTTCAGACGAAGGGAAAGCTTTGAATCTGCCAAAGATTCTATTTTTTTGAAGAATCCTATCATTACACTCGTCATCCCACCATGTTGTGGGGGGTTTTTTTCTGAGTCCACTAGATGATTGTTTTTTTGCTCCCGCAGTTATCAGCGCAGAGTGAATTGCATTGATTAGTTCATTATAGTCATTATTTAGATCGTCGCTGAAGTTTCGGAGTCGGTCAACGTACCTAGTGCACTCTTGCCGAAATATACGCCAGTCGACCCTGGCGGTAGAGAAAGAAGGGCGGCCGAAGGACGGACTGAGGCAAATATCTGTTATGGTTATTGTAATAGGGAAATGGTCGCTACCATAGTTGTCCCCCAGGACATTCCATGAGCACTTAGTGGCAATTGACGAAGATGTGAGGGTGATATCTAGAGCAGAGGTGGATGAGAAGTCTGCCGAAGCCCAAGTATAGTTGCCGTCATTAAGGCACGAAAGATCGAGTAGTGAGATTGCATTCTCCAGCCTATTTCCCTCTGTGTCCGGACCCAAGATCCCCGGGGACCAGAGCGCACTTTTCCCATTGACGTCACCACAGATGACGATAGGATTGAAGCCGGTGTAGTACCGAAGCAAGGAAAGCCATGCTTGAGGCTCCGTATGCGCGCAGTTGCTGCCTCGTGGGGGGCTATAGAATGAACACACGAATATAAATTTCTCTATATTAAGCCAGACTTTTCCCATGACATATTCGATACTATTGCGTTTGCATATCCGGCCGATATTCTCATCGACTATGCGGGTGAATCTAAGGTTTTTTTTCAAGAGAATGGCGACACCACCTCCTTGACGATTTCGGTCGTGTGAATATAGATCATAGTTATTTATATTAGGACGGAACTGTTCGTTTAGCCTGGTTTCGCACAATGCTGCGATATCGATGTCGTGTTTGTCTAGCAAAAAGGTGAGTTCAGGTGTTCTCTTATGCATTGTGCGGCAATTCCATTGGAGTATGTTAATAGCTGTCATGTAAAAGGAATTATTTGCAAAATGAGGGAGATGTTTTAAGTGCGCGTCATGCGTAAATAGCTTTGTTGAGTAGGATTCCCATTTCTGTTAGGATATCTGTATGTATTGATTTAATTGGAGAGAACTTATCTTGACATTCACGGATCCAGTGATTGAGGATTTCCGAATGCGGAGAAAGTAGAGTGTGTTGGTTAGGGGGAGGAAGGGAGAAAGGAGAGTTTGTGCAGTGTTTATGAGTGAATGATGTTAGAGAGGATTTTTTAAAGGTAGGGTCAGGGTCCGGATCTGGTTCAGAATGTGAATCAGTGGGGTAGGGGGAAGGGGATGCGACGATAAATTTATTTGAAAGGGGATTTTGGTTTTTATATTTGGGTCTGGTTTCGTGACTTTTGAGATTATTTGTGGTATGTGATGTATTTGTTTTATTAGCGAAGTGATTTTTTTTATCCGCCGTGTTAATGTTAGTGTTAAGATAATTGAAGTGATTATTTCTTGTTACGGCTTCCGCGTATGTTTTTGGGAGAGCGTATGGAAGAAATTCGCCCAAAGTAGGGAGAGGGACCCCGTGCGGGGGATAAGAGAGAGGTAGTATCTCATCTGAAAGTGTTTGTTGAGTTTTTGGATTTTCGATTATTGCTATGGCTTCTGAATGTGATATATTGTGATGAGCCATGATTTTTTTAATTTTCCTTTGTTTTTTAAATACAGGACAGGAAAGGGAAGATGCTTCGTGCTCTGATACTGAGTCCGACAGATTATTTCTCTTGCAATTAATGCATGAGGGTCTCTCTGCCGGGCACGGCCCGTTATTATTATTATTGTTAGAGATATTATTGTCGCTGTGTGAAGATGTAAGCTTACCACAGCGCTGGCATACCGTGTTTTTATCCGGAGTCCGGCAGACCTTTGCTACGTGTCCGAATCTTTGACACTTTTGGCATCTCCTGACTTTCTCGACGAAGGGAATCAGGTGGAGTCTTTTCCCCATATAGATAACGCTTGGAGGCACAGTTGTTGATCTGAAACGGATTACGTATGAGTCTGAGTCAATATATTTAGTTTCGTAGGTATTGTCTTTGTTTTGGACACGGGTGGATTTTTTAAGCCTTGTGGCTTCAAAAGGAGGTTGCCAAAGAATATTCCAGTCTGGAGGCGGGCGTAAATACTTTATAATGTCATCCGGAGAGTCATCATCGTCCACTCCCTTGACGATGAATTGTCTGATGACCTTATAATTGGGCACGTAAGCTATCCAAGCCTCGTTTGGGAAAATAGTGGTTGACTTTTCATTAAAGACATCGCAAAACTTGTTTGCTGAGTTGCAATTAGTAAAAGTGACTGTAAATTTGTTTTTCCCGATAGTTTTCAGGTCGTAAGCAGTTTTAAAATTATCAATGTATTTAGTAATGCGTTTGCCGAACGCTATAATACCGTAGGAACCTGTGGTTGATCTCAGACTCGCATTGGCATTACAGTCTGGTTTATCCGTACGTGTGTTAACGTTGTTATTGTTTGTTTCTTTGGCCTCAGAATTCCCTACCTGTATTGCGGGAAGAGGTTTGTGTATTACTTTTTCAATGTGTACTGTGTATGGAGGCTTAATATTGAGACCGTATTTGTTTTGAAGACGAGGATCTTGTTTACTGGAAGGTTCCAAGGATGACCTTTTAGGGGGAAGAGGACTTCTCAATGACGATGACGATGTTGAATTCCTCTTGCGACTGCGATAGATTATGTCGCGTACTTGATTTGCAACATCTTCGTTGCTATTTTTTCTCGTGGAAAGAGGCGAGACCTGGGTGGTAGAGTCGGAGGGGTCATCTAGTGTGACCTCCATAATTATGATGTGGCTGCACGTGTATGTGCGAAGAAGCGCAAATACGCAGTTTATCCGATGGGCAATATGGCCGTGATCGCACTTACGAAACGGCGACTGTCTGGCCGAAAGGCCGATGAAAATCCAAAAGGGTCGAGCCGCGCATGAAAAGGCCGGCGGGGACGGCTCGCGCACGACGAAGCAGTCCGCCGAAACCGACCACCGATTCACAGGCTCACTCAATGATAGGAAAGGCACTCAGGCACTATAATCGATACAAGTCGATGACAGGTCACTAAGTACAATACTCATAGATGGGAATATGACAGACAAGACGTGTTCGGAGATAGGACGCGGACAAGCGTGTTCGGGAATGGTACTTGGCGAAACACGGCGCGGGAATATTAAAACGAACGCGAACAGGCGAGATAGTAAAAATCGAGTAAGGAAGACGCGAGATAGGATCGGAGCGAGTAATAGAATAAAGTTAAGAAAGTTAATTGACGCGGCACACGACTTAATACATAAGTTAACCGATTTTATGAGAGATGCATATGGAGAGGAAACAGAAAGAGCGGACGCGGTAACAAACAGATTAGTTAGAATAAGAAAAGCGCAAAGAGATAGGGCACACATGCGAAGGAAGAAAAAGGACACGGCAACGGAAAAACAGGACGCAGTCGCGGGAGAGGACAAATCGAACCCGGACGGCGGAAAGAACGGCACGTACACTGTCGTAAAGGAGAGACCAAAGATAGTACAGCCAGTGATGCCAGAATTGAGACGCGAGCAACATGCAACCGAGGTGGAGGGGATAACACACACAAGCGCAAACAGCGTACGTGTGAGCTCGGCGCTTCGGCTAGCTTCGGATAACAGAAGAGGACAGATGTACTGTTTCTGTCTCTCTCCTTCCTACCGAGCCGGCAACGATACGGGCGACGGGCGACGAGCGACGGGCGACGGGCGATGTTGTTCGTTTCTCGATTCTTGATGCATGACAGCGTCAAATGTTCTTTTTACAGCCTATTAATGTGTTATATATTAAATGTTTTCTTTCAACCTTCTTCTTTAATATGTTTTAAATTAAATGATTTTTTACGCTTTTGATAATATATATTTATATCAGAGTTATAAGAGAGAATGCATTATTATATTAAGACAATACTCTGCTTAAATTTTATTTTTAATTTATGTCTACTGCATGTAAAAGTATTCGAGTAAAATACTCGAAGATTGAACATTATATTAAACATTTAATATTCTACATACCGAGAAAAAAAAATAATTTGATAGTAAAAAATTTTATTTTATTTGAGAAAACTATTTATTCGGTGAATTTTAATAACGTTTTTGTTTATTGTTAAATCTTTAAGTTTCTTAAGTATAATATATTTATTTAGTAAATATAATAAATATTAAATATATTTTTCTTATCAAAAACAATATCTAGATTATTAAAAAATATTATTTAAATGAAAAGAAATTATACAAAGGTAAAAAATGAATATTGTTAGAACATATCAAATAATTTTTGTTAATAATATACTGAAAGAATAAAAATATATATATTATGCCAGCACTTTTATATATTTAAATAAAAAAATATGTATTAATTAAAGCAGTATTGTTTTAATGTAATAATGTATTTTCTTATAACTCTGGTATAAATATATAGTATCAAAAGGTTGTAAATATATTTTTAAATTGGAGAAATAATATCTGCAATTGTAAATATATTTACAAAGCATTGGGGTTTAACTTAATAAAATAAATAATAAATTTTGGAAATAGTTACAAATTTCATTTATACAACTCGACATATATAATTTATATGAGAATTAAACTCCTACTTTTTGTGCTTCAAACAAACAGTTTACAAATATTTATCGTGCTGAATTCAATCAGTTTAATATTCTGAATCTTGTGTTGGGCTTATATCAGATATAATCAGAAATTAAACTGATTGAACACTACTACGCTTTAAATCTTATATTACTAGCCAAACCTTGCAGGCTTTATATTCATTTGTAAAAATGCGAGAAAGTACATCATCTAACGAAGAAATTAGTAAATCGCTCACATATTTAAATGAAATGAATTGATTTTTAATAACAAAAAATCTGATTGTCTAAAATACATATTTGATTAAATATTATATATTGATTAGTATTATGTATTTAGGATGGCTTTACATAATGAATGGTGCTTTTCCACACCACCCATGGGGTATCACCAATGGCGCGTTCGGTTTTTTAAAGTGGACCTTCGCCTGGAGCCCTATTATACCACTGTATGTTATATGTTATATTGTATCTTTTATTTACAAGTGTGATGTCTTTTATAGACAAGATATTTTTTACACACTTGTTTTTTAAAAATGTGATGTCTTTTACAGACAAGATTTTTTTTACACACTTGTTTTTTACAAGTGTGATGTCTTTTAAAGACAAGATACTTTTTATTTTATTTTCAACATTATTATTACATATCATTAACCGATGACGGACCAGCAATGTCATCAATGTCAGCAGCATATAATGTAAGACTGTTCATTTTCTTAGGACAAGTAGAATATAATTTTTCCGATGACATGAGAGATAAATGCTTTTCATTAATCCCCATGTCTATGTCTATGTTTTTTAGTGTTGATTTGAAAAAAGCACTAAAAGCACTCGGCACTTTTTCATTTGTCTCGTACGCCGTGCATTTGTTTCATACGCTGTCTGTTGTTTTACGGCGCTTCTGTGAGATAATCTTGTTGCCTTGCACTCTTGTACTTGCGAGTCAACGTATTTTTTGATACGTGTCTTGTGAAATCTTGATATCTAAGAAGCTGAATCAATTCTGATTGTGAGTCCCTATTGTTTATTGTTTATCTTTTATTTTACTCATTCTTCTTTAATTCTTTGTTTCTGCCTATCTTTTGCTGTATATAAAAATGTGTGATGAATTAAAAAAAAAATCTAAGCGAAGCTTTTCAGAAGCTTGGCTTAGTGATGATAGAATTAAATCTTGGATACGTAAAGTAACTTCTGATGATAGTTTTTATCATTGCATTATATGTAATAAAAATATTTCGTGCAACACACATGTTTTAAGACATGCGGATTCTGCGTGCCACAAAAATAATATGAAAGAAAATACATCATTATTATTAAATGCTGACAATAAGAGTTTAAATAAAAAATTAACAGAAAAACAGAAATTTAAACAACAATGGCTAGAGATCGAATTATTTAAGCCATGGTTACGCGAAGTGTCACATGACAAAAATTCGTTTTTTTGCTCATTTTGTGATAAATCTATGGTTGGTGGTTTATCACAAATTTATCGTCACGCAGAATCAATAGCACACATAGAAATATGTAAAAATAATAAAACAGAAACAAAGAATACGGACGAAAGTATCAACATGACGGACGAATCACATTTGTCATTTGAAGAGCGAAAGAAATCAGCAGAAATTCGATATGCCGCGTTAATTGCTGATAAGAATATTTCGCATCAAACGGCAAAAGAAATTCTTAGTTTTTTCCAAGAAGTAGGAAAAGATCCTAATGTATTGAAAAGTATGAGCATGGGTCGAACAAAATGTAAAAGTATAATTTCAAATGTATTGTGTCCGGTTGAGACGGCCCGTGTGGTTAACAGCATTCAAAATACGAAATTTACAATTTTTATTGACGAAACGTCTGATATTAGTAATGAAAAATGGATGACGTTTCTTGTTCGATATGTTGATTCTGAAACATTAGATATTCGCACGCAATTAGTTAAATTAATTAATATTGATGCGAGAAATAGCAGCGCGGAAAAATTATTTAATGCATTCAAATGTGAAATGTGGAAATTAAACATTCCATTTTTAAATATCGTTGCCCTATCATGCGACAATGCGTCTGTCATGGTAGGAAAACATCTATCGTTCAAAAAAAAGTTAGAAGAAGTTTGTAAAAATTTATTAACATTTTCATGTCCATGCCATTCCGCTGCATTGGCTGCACATGCTGCATGTGCAAAAATACCGGAATATTGTGAAGAATTTTTAAAAAAGATGGCGAATTATATTAACAGTAGTCCCAAGCGTGCTGCTATTTATCAAGATTTTAGAGAATGTTTTCAGGAAACAAATCATAAAATTTTAAAGTTGTCTGATACACGGTGGCTCTCTCGTCATTCATGTGTTGAAAGACATCTTGAGTTGTGGGATACTACCAAGCTTTTTTTGACCGAAATGGTCGTAAGTGAAAAATCAAAGTCAGGAGAACATTTATTATCTATAATGCAAAATCTTGATGTAAAAGCATATTTGCTATTTTTAAAACATATTTTGAATTTTTTTAATTCTTTCAATGCATTTTTCCAAGCTCTGGAAACAAGAATTCATTTATTGCAGCCAAAATCTGTAGAGCTTTTAATAACAGTTTGTAAACACTTTTTGAAACCAGAGCTTCTAAAATACGTATGTAATGATGATTTTAAATTTTCTGAAAAAGAAAACCAAACATCTTTAAATAATATAAATGTAGGATTTGAATGTGAAGAATATCTCGAGAGTTTAATGAAAGAAGGACACGCAGACATAATTGGAAATGTTCGAAATAATTGTCTGCAATTTTACGTGACTGCTGCCGAGGAGATTAGTAAAAGACTGCCCATTAAAGATAAATTTTTATATAAATTAAAGGTTTTTCAATTAAACGCAGCATTATGTAGCATCGATAGAGAAACAACATTTAATGATGTTTCTTTTATCGCTCAAACCCTCGGTGGTTTTGACGAAAATGCATTAAAAAAAGAGTGGCATGCTTTACATCTCGATTTTACAATAGCAGAAAAAGAACATTTTTCTAAATTAAACTTTGATGAGATGTGGAAAGAAATTTTAAAACGTAAATATCCCAACCTGAAATCTCTTTTGAATGCTATAAGATCACTTCCAAATTCAAATGCTGACCCAGAAAGAATGTTTTCTTTTCTATCTGATATAAAAACAAAAAAACGAAATAAACTTTCGCCCGCGTGTATAAATGCTATTTGTGTATTAAAATCAGCACTAAAAACGAGAAAACAAACTGTTCTAGACATGGAGATTAATGAAAAGCATTTATCTCTCATGTCATCGGAAAAATTATATTCTACTTGTCCTAAGAAAATGAACAGTCTTACATTATATGCTGCTGACATTGATGACATTGCTGGTCCGTCATCGGTTAATGATATGTAATAATAATGTTGAAAATAAAATAAAAAGTATCTTGTCCTTAAAAGACATCACACTTGTAAAAAACAAGTGTGTAAAAAAAATCTTGTCTGTAAAAGACATCATATTTTTAAAAAACAAGTGTGTAAAAAATATCTTGTCTATAAAAGACATCACACTTGTAAATAAAAGATACAATATAACATATAACATACAGTGGTATAATAGGGCTCCAGGCGAAGGTCCACTTTAAAAAACCGAACGCGCCATTGGTGATACCCCATGGGTGGTGTGGAAAAGCACCATTCATTATGTAAAGCCATCCTAAATACATAATACTAATCAATATATAATATTTAATCAAATATGTATTTTAGACAATCAGATTTTTTGTTATTAAAAATCAATTCATTTCATTTAAATATGTGAGCGATTTACTAATTTCTTCGTTAGATGATGTACTTTCTCGCATTTTTACAAATGAATATAAAGCCTGCAAGGTTTGGCTAGTAATATAAGATTTAAAGCGTAGTAGTGTTCAATCAGTTTAATTTCTGATTATATCTGATATAAGCCCAACACAAGATTCAGAATATTAAACTGATTGAATTCAGCACGATAAATATTTGTAAACTGTTTGTTTGAAGCACAAAAAGTAGGAGTTTAATTCTCATATAAATTATATATGTCGAGTTGTATAAATGAAATTTGTAACTATTTCCAAAATTTATTATTTATTTTATTAAGTTAAACCCCAATGCTTTGTAAATATATTTACAATTGCAGATATTATTTCTCCAATTTAAAAATATATTTACAACCTTTTGATACTATATATTTATACCAGAGTTATAAGAAAATACATTATTACATTAAAACAATACTGCTTTAATTAATACATATTTTTTTATTTAAATATATAAAAGTGCTGGCATAATATATATATTTTTATTCTTTCAGTATATTATTAACAAAAATTATTTGATATGTTCTAACAATATTCATTTTTTACCTTTGTATAATTTCTTTTCATTTAAATAATATTTTTTAATAATCTAGATATTGTTTTTGATAAGAAAAATATATTTAATATTTATTATATTTACTAAATAAATATATTATACTTAAGAAACTTAAAGATTTAACAATAAACAAAAACGTTATTAAAATTCACCGAATAAATAGTTTTCTCAAATAAAATAAAATTTTTTACTATCAAATTATTTTTTTTTCTCGGTATGTAGAATATTAAATGTTTAATATAATGTTCAATCTTCGAGTATTTTACTCGAATACTTTTACATGCAGTAGACATAAATTAAAAATAAAATTTAAGCAGAGTATTGTCTTAATATAATAATGCATTCTCTCTTATAACTCTGATATAAATATATATTATCAAAAGCGTAAAAAATCATTTAATTTAAAACATATTAAAGAAGAGGGTTGAAAGAAAACATTTAATATATAACACATTAATAGGCTGTAAAAAGAACATTTGACGCTGTCATGCATCAAGAATCGAGAAACGAACAACATCGCCCGTCGCCCGTCGCTCGTCGCCCGTCGCCCGTATCGTTGCCGGCTCGGTAGGAAGGAGAGAGACAGAAACAGTACATCTGTCCTCTTCTGTTATCCGAAGCTAGCCGAAACGCCGAGCTCACACGTACGCTGTTTGCGCTTGTGTGTGTTATCCCCTCCACCTCGGTTGCATGTTGCTCGCGTCTCAATTCTGGCATCACTGAGTACAGCATCTGGTGGGGACATTCGTCGACCGAAACATCGATCAGGTCAGGACGAGAAAATCAGAAAATGAATTGGAGGAAAGGCAGCAAAAAATAATCAACCTCGAGGACGAGCTATCGTTCGAGGGATCCCAAGGGGAGGACACCGAATCGGCCACAAGGCAGAAGGAAGGCGGCACCAGAAGTCCGGTGAGAAAACACATAAAGCATATAGTTACAGGTATGCAGTCGAGGGAAGGCTCACCGGTGAAGAAAAGGAGGAGACTAGCACAGATCCCGTCCAGTGATGACGAGGATTCAGGCGACGAAAAGGGTCTCCAACGCAATCGCATAAGCCACAACCCACTACTAAAGAAAGTTCACTCAAAATACGCATCGAATTTTGAGCAAACTTTAGAAGGGGGTATGCGATCGGTTGGACCAGGCTCCGTTAGCGAGATACAAGGGGGCCCAAAGAAGGACGAAGGAGACGGCACGAGAGATCATCCGAGGGCCTGCGGCCGAAGGATGGAAATCCGACAGGACTTGAGGAGGACTTTGGAGCACCGGCGAAGAGTGTCCTAAAGGGAAGCGTGTGATAAAGACATTAGAGTTTAGAATATAAGATAGAATTAAGGTTTTAGATATTTAGAATGTTAGTTAAAATGAGGAACGCGAATAATAAGAGTCAGAGCGTAGGACGCCGGGAAAACCGGGAAAATAGCATAGGGAATCATAAAGTCGAAAAGTACCTGTCAGTGTGCGTTAGTGAAAGTAGCGCAGGGAAAAGAGTAATAATCCAAGGCGTTAAAGATAATACAAAGAGTTTGGTTGACGAGAGTCTATTCAAATATTATGTAGTTTATGCAGTTAGGTTACTCATTCAGTTAATTACCTTGTATAAATACTCACACGTTAAATACTTACCTATAAGATACTTACCTTTATGTATTCACACGTTACATACTTACCTATAAGATACTTACCTTGTATAGACTTACCCGTTACATACTTACCTATAAGAGACTTACCTTTATATATTCACACGTTACATACTTACCTATAAGATACTTACCTTTATATATTCACACGTTACACACTTACCTATAAGATACTTACCTTTTGTAGACTTACCCGTTACATACTTACCTATAAGATACTTACCTTTATATATTCACACGTTACACACTTACCTATAAGATACTTACCTTTTGTAGACTTACCCGTTACACACTTACCTATAAGATACTTACCTTTATATATTTACACGTTACATATTTGGTTATAAGATACTTACGCATAAGACACTTCATGTAAATACTCACTCAGAAGGAACTGAATATGTAAATGCGAGACTCTGTAAAAGAGGAAAAGATGTATGTAAGAATGCGTGTTTGCGGGACACCCGGTATGCAGAAACATAGCGCGCGAAGCGGCGCGACGAGCGGCGCGAACTACGACGCGCAACCGAAGTGCGCATGCGTGAGAGTGGGGAGCGAAAGGATGTGCGAGATCGAGGAGCGAGACTCGAGGTCAGTCGGCGCGAGGCGATTCTGAAAGGAACACGTTATTCCGTCGTACGTTTTAAGGCCCGCGAACGGCGCGTGATCCGGATTAAAGTAGAAGATTGTAACAAAGAGTTCAATTCTGAATATTGTTCGAATACTTAGTCAAGCCCAAGGTGGCACAGTTTGTGATAAAATACACAGTCAATTCTTAAGAATAAACAAGTTTATTTGATAATTCAAATCAGTGATCTTTCATTTCGAATCCGGGACCCGGGGTGTATTCTTCCACAGAATCTTCAGGCTTAGCAGCGCTCGGCGTTCCTGTTCGAGAAAGATTTCCTTCAACGAGGTGATTGTTCCGGCGAGAGGTGGTCAAAACCAGGGAGTCTCGACATTCTCGGCCAGCCCAGATCGTGTAGCGCCCGTTTGAAGGCATTTGAAGTCATTTCCTTGCTGTTTGGAGGGTAAAAGCAGCTGGCGACCGTTTGAAGGACATAAAGTTCCAATTTAATTCAAAGTAAAGTAAGTAATAAACCGGCACGTCCGATCACAACCTAACCGGTAGGCGAGGGGTCTGCGGAGGGGGGGAGGGGGACCGCGTCCTAACCGATGGGCGAGGGGTCCGCGGAGAGGGGGGAGGGGGACCGCGTCCTAACCGATAGGCGAGGGACCCGCTAACCTAACCGATAGGTGAGGGACCCGCGGGGAAGAGGGGGACCCGCGGCGAAACCGATAGGTGAGGGACCCGCGGGGAAGAGGGGGATCGCGGCGAAACCGATAGGCGAGGGACCCGCGAGGAAGAGGGAACGCGATGCCGCGAGGCATACACGCTGGAGAGGGATAGCGCGAGGCGTCCATATGAGCGTAAGACAAGGATAGCGTTTGCATGCACGTTGGAGAGAGATGGCGCGAGGCATACACGCTGGAGAGGGATAACGCGAAGCATGCACTTGGGAGAGAGAGAGATAGCGCGAAGCATGCACGTGGATGATACGGCGTTCGTAAGGCGGTGCGAAAAGGATCTTACAGTAATTTCCTCTCCTCGAAAATCGAGCAAATGTCCTTCTTGATCAACAATGCGTATCGTTAAATCAGTAATGCTCCGTGCGACGATCGGTAGATAAATGATCTGTGCTGGCGTTTCCGATATCTTATATCCTGGCGGCACGCTCGGTGAAAATTCATGTATCGTGTGTACGCGTTTGTCATTGCTGTACGCGCCAGTGGTTACGCTGCATTCTATACGAATAATATTTACGCTAATAATATTTATCGGTACATCCGATTCGTGCCATATCCGAGGCTGTAATATACGATTCGACGAGAATACCAACAACGATCCAACGTTGCCCGGTTTACTAAAATTTATTCTATAGACACATTTGATTTCACTTTTTAGCGTATTATGATTAGCGCGAAGCATTATTGGATATTCATCGTGTTCTTCGCCATCAACAATATCGTTGGAATCAACTACGCGTCGATGTCGCAAGATTGCACGTCGGAGATATTCGTTTATTGCGTGTAATTCGTACGATCCTTCGGGAATCGTAATTTCCTTATCGTCGTTATCAAAATAAAATTTATTATTCCAAGAATTCACGTTCGATATCGTATGATAAGTTTCAAAGTCCGTTAAACCAAGCTCGTAATCGCCATCGTTTAAATCTATAGCCGGAAAGTAGCTTACAGCAAGAACGCTACTCTTGCCGGTCAACGTAAGCGTGAGTGACATTCTGGAAAACTGTCGAACGAATACTGAGTCGCGACGGTGAATGGTCAGGCTTTAAATTCATATCGATCATCGACCGTTTGAAGAAATCGAAGACACAATTGTCCACAAATACTTTGATTATAATTTTGATAGGCCGTGTGATTGTATTCTATATTTGCAACATTCAGTCCAAAATATCGCACTAATTCCTTGGGCGGTCGAAGATTTCCAAAACTATCGAAATATACCACACGATCTCCCCTCTTTGCATACGCAACCCAATGAGTACCGAAACCATCGACGTCATCCAAATTGACGATACCGCTCTCATTTCGCCGTATACCGTTTATCGGTAAATTATTGCGCATGAAAACGCCTCTAAAAAATTGTATACGCATACGTCTTGCAAGTTGTTCCAATTGTACATTAGTAGTTACACCGGCTGGCATTTTTATTTTGACGTTTTTTTTTTCTTGGCCGCTGTTGAGAACCCTCGTCCGCGCTTGTATGGAGCGAGATAAAGACCGTGACCTTCCATGGCGCGATTATGACGCTGCATTTCTTCGAGCTGACGTTGCGCCGCCTTGCTATCGTTCACCGCCTTCGCGATTCCCGCTGCTCCACCAGCCAACGAACCGAGAACTCCCAATAATGGTAAAATGGGTAAGATACCACCGCGCTTCGCTATAGGAAGTATTCGTTTTTTCGCAGTCTTTTTCTTCATCGATGTTTTTTTTGTTTTCATCCCCATACCGAATTTTGTCTTTGCTTTCATAGCCGCCCAAACAGCTGTAGCGGCTGCTTTCTCACCAATAGTCGAATCTCTCGCGGTAATACGTGTTCGCGCTTTCGTGGCGAGTATATTATCCGCAACGTGTCGTTGACCGAGATCGTTGCTTCCAGAATAAGCTATGTCGTGCTCGCGACACGCGGCATCCAATGGATTGATACCTCGATCGCCTCTAGCCAATCGCGTTTCTAAATGAGTTCCCGGTCCGCAAAACTGATAGCCTGGAATATGTAATTCGATAGGAAGTGCGTTTATCGCACGATTTAACAAACCGCTACCTCTTATAATTTTTGCTGGCATTTGCCACAATCTTTTATTAACGGTGTTGGACCGTCGAAATGTGTTTGTTGGCACGGCAAATTATAATGTCGCGTGCATCGACGATACTGTTGAACCTCTGAGTCAGCTTTTATATGTTCGGGAAGCTTGTCCCACAATTGTTCCACGTAGCTACCAAAGTCTCGCAGTAAAACAATCTTGGGGATAATCTGTAACTGCTCGGTGGTAAGCTCGAGAATATCGCTGTCAGCCGATAGAAGAAGAAACATTTTTGAGACTGAGCGGTTTCGATTCGGTGCACCTCTATAAATAGGGCCCCGATGACTCATTTTCCAAAATCTGATTTGAGACTCGCGAGAGCAAACATGCGGTTCACGCGACAAGCGACGATAATCAAAGTGATAAATTTTGTCGATAAAACACGAGTAATGTCCGAGAAAGAAATACGCAAGCATGGAAACATGCTGCCGACTACTATACGCGGTATCATTTGCGGTCCTTCGAATTGCGGTAAGACTAACGTGTTGATAAGTTTGATAGAAAGTCCACACGGTGTACATTTCGAGAATGTGTACGTATACTCGAAATCACTTCAACAACCGAAATATCGATATTTGGAAAATTTGCTATTATCGATCGATGAAATTGGTTATTTTACATTCTCTAATAATAGTGACGTTATTCCACCGAGCGAGGCGCTTCCGAATTCCATTTTTATCTTTGACGACGTGGCATGCGATAAGCAAGATACGATAAGACAGTACTTTGCAATGGGTCGACACTCGAGCGTCGACTGTTTCTATCTTTGTCAAACGTATGCCAAGATACCCAAGCATCTTATACGGGACAATGCAAATTTACTGATTTTATTTAAACAAGATGGTACAAATTTGAAACATGTATACAACGATCATGTAAATACTGACATGTCTTACGGCGATTTTCGCGCATTCTGTCAGAAATGTTGGCAACACGAGTATGGATTTGTAGTGACTGATAAAGACAGTTTACAGACTAATGGACGATATCGAAAAGGATTTAACGATTTTGCAATACCGTAAAGTGGTTAGTTGCTATCGATACATCGATCGAGCAACGTCTAAAATTTTCGTCCGAGCGCAACATGACGACGACGATTGACAGTGACGATCGTGAGAAGATTGCGAGAGAGATTGTAAAAACGAGCGAATCAATCCGCAAAAAATATCGTTCTTTAAAAACCGGTCAAATGGAGGAAGACGTCGCATTGGAGAGGCACTTTAAACCAATTATGGAACCTCTAAAACAACTTGTCGAAAATACAATCAATGTGGAATCTAATGAAGCGAAAATCGAACCATCGAGTATGCTCGAAGACAAGCATCTGAAAAAAGAGTCTGGAACAAAGCGAACAAGGTCAAATATATCATTGAACGATTCGCTAATAACTTCTACTCCAAATCAATCAAAACGTAAGCGGATGAAACAATTATCGAATGTGGTTGCTTCTACTCCGATAAAAGATGTACAATCGAGTCAAATATTGTACGAAAGATCGTCTCCGTATGTGGAAGAAATTTTCGAATCTACGCCTGAAACGCTTGTGACGTCAGTTCAATATCAATTACAAACATCCGAGGGTCAAAATACATTGCGCGAACATTTGGGTCCACTAGGGCAAAAATATGTGGGAGCTATTTTGAGTCAAGATAAAAATATCAGTATGGATTATGTTTACGGTGTTAAATTTTGCAACGAAGGAATGATGCTCGGTGATAAAATTTTTGATGTGGATAAAGATGACAATATAATTATCGGTGGAATAAGATACGTGGGAACACCAGGTCTCTACGAGTTGATTTTCAAGAGAATACCCGACGGTGACGTATACAATGACGATGATAAAATTAAATACAAAAATATATTACTGGCGACAAATGCGCATAGACGTGGCAATGATATGCGTAATCCATTGTTAAGTAACAAGGGATACAAGTATAAAAATATAATAGCGCCATTAATCTCTATTAAAAATATAATAGCGCCTGGAAAAAAAGCTGGAAGAGGTATAAACATACCGCGCGCTATGGCGTTAAACGATAATAAGATCGATTATGTGCATTGGAATGATCCCAACGAGTTGGTAGATCGCTTGCGATTGCTGGAAGCTTCGCGTCAAGCCGGCAACAATGCCCACGACAATGAAATATTATCAATTATCGAGGAACTTTACGAAGCTGGCCTTATTATAAATTAATCTATGCGTCGGCGAAACGAGTCAGTCTGTCATTATTGTTTGTATCGAAATGTCGATTAATAAATTTGGATTATCGTTGGGAACACCAAACAACTCATACTATCAATGGAATGGATTACTAAGAAATTACGTGCACGATAACGCTCTGTGTCAGACAGCCTCCGGCTTTGACGCAAGGTCGCGCAAGATACGACGGGTAGCGCAACCGGAAGATGATACTGATGCCGCAAACAAACAGTACGTGAAAATACGTGTCAAGCCTTTAGAAGATAGACTGGAAGAACTTGAGAAAAAAATAATCACGCTCGAGACGAATGTGCAAACGCTGCAAATAATGATGGATGAGATGCAGAAAATGCTTCGGTATGCAACTCACGCGCAGACTACATCTAATTCAGCGCAAGAGAAGAAAGATATATAAAGAATATACGTGGAGGAATTATCTCATTATTGCAAATTATGCCTCGATCAAATATGTCGCAAAAGACCTCTGAAAAACAGCTGCTCGTGGAAGAATTGCATGCTCCAGCGAGAAAAAATTTCGCACGTAGGCGTGTCATAGTACATGGATACGACGATCTGTGGCAGGCGGACGTGGTCGAGATGCGTCCATATGCACGATTCAACAAAGGCTACAACTACATACTCACAGTTATCGATGTGTTGAGCAAGTATGCGTGGGCTGTAGCGCTCAAGAGTAAGAGTGGAAACGAGATGTCGGATACGATCGCAAAGATAATTCGAGACGATGGAAGATGCCCGAAAAATTTTCAAACCGACAGAGGAAAAGAATTTTACAACGCAAATGTACAGAAACTGTGAAGAAACACAGCATTAATCATTATTCGACGTACTCTGTCATGAAAGCCTCGGTCGTGGAACGATTCAACCGAACGTTAAAGAACAATATGTGGAAAATGTTTACGCTTAATGGAAATTACAAGTGGTTCGACGCGTTGTCCCGGCTCGTTGGAGAGTACAATGCGCGAAAACATCGCACTATCGGTATGAGACCTATCGATGTTACCCCCCGATCGCCGATAAACTTTTAAATACGGTATACAGCAACGTAAAGATTGCGGCACCGGCAAGATTCAAAGTAGGCGATCCGGTACGCGTGAGTAAAGTCAAGACCATCTTTAAGAAAGGTTACACGCCAAATTGGTCGACCGAAGTGTTTAAGATCGTTAAAGTGCAGAAAACCAATCCCGTGACCTATGTACTCAAAGATTCGCGCGGGAATCCCATCGCTGGCGGATTTTACGAATACGAGTTACAACGCGTTGCTAATCCCGACGTACATCTCGTGGAAAAGGTGATACGCAAAAAGGGTGACAAGGTTTATGTGAAATGGCTGGGATTTGATGCTACACACAACTCTTGGATAGATAAAAATAATATATTATAAATATGTTAACAATAATACATAATAATATTTTACAAATATAAACAAAATTGTAAGCTTTATAAAATATACATATAATTTACAATATATATATATATATATATATATATATATATATATATATATAATTTTTATTTACAATAAATATACATAATTTTTATTTACAATAAATATCCTACGTGAACTTTCCGATCTTTAAACAGCCACCTGCAACGTTAGTTTGCGAAAACTTCAAAAACTAATTATCGCCACAGGAAGATTGTAATCGTTTCATTTTTCAAACTTATATATTAATCTTTTTAATTACTTTTTGTTGAGCATGTTTCGTTCATTGGCGTGATAAATGTTCATGGAGGAGATTCTGCAATTTAAATATATCGAATCGTGACAGAAAGGCTCCATGGAACATAAAATTTCGACGGCGCAGTAAAAAGATCCAATCGTCGTTTCGCGTAACTCCCGCAATTTTTTCTCACATGAGAACGATGGACTTCGAGATGGGGAAGAGATGATTTTTATTTATAACGGTATTTTGTAATGTCCCCACGGTAGCGTGTCGGTGGTTTCGGGTACGATATACCGCTTGTCATCGTACGGACTTAGAGCAATTTTTGTCTCGCGGATGGTGTATACTTCGTGTAATTTAGATCTTATACAAGACTGCTGACGCGTCATTTCAATCTCTTCGTTCAAACACCGCGTGTAATCGTCGAACGTTATCGTTCTCGCGACGACGTTACTCTTGACGCCTTTTACTTTTTTCGTGTCTTTCTTACCATCTACTCGCAACGCGTACATTTTTGCCCTAAGCCCGACGAATTCGGACATGATGGCGCCATTATTTTCATCCTTCATTAAACCCGGTATCTTTTTATTCGCGAGCGGTATACCGTACACATTGTCCACCGCATAATCGCTGGTATCGAATCTGCCGACGTTGCGCTTTATATTCTCGTATACATCTTCACACTCGATGTGATATATGAGACTGTCGGTGTCGGTGTACATGACTTTACATTTCTCTCGATACATAGGTACCATATAATTGTGGTGAAACTCGTACAAACATGTCTTGGATATGTCGAGTATACACATACCCACGTAGATTGGTTTATTAAATTTCACCTCGAGATTGCGCAATTCAACGGCGATCAGATTCTCCGAAAACACGCTTCTACTATGAAAATTTGGTTTTGCAATCATTGCCTCTGCGCCATATCTTCCATCCCAATGTGTCACGAGCTTAATATTAACATGATTGCGCACATTTTCCATCGTTTTGCCAAATACCGCATTATTCATTAATTTATATAAATTTTTTTCAAAATCATTTTTCGCGAGTGTTCGGAATTGTGTATTGAGTTCGATATAACTGCGAAGCCATGGAGATTGCGAAAACTGTAATATTCGATGTATTTTTGTAACTCGAAGTCCGTGTCGCGTGCATTGCTGCAGGTTGCGGTAATGTATTATGTAACGTTTCTTATCATATAAGGTTGCGAGCAGCTTATCCTGCCGCTTACCAGGTGGTTTGTCGCGTGTCGGACAAAACGGTAGGTCAGTGTGCGCATCATGAACACGTTGCGGATACTCGAGATCGACTTCAAGGATGTAGCCTATAGGCGAATCGAGCGCGATCGATGATGTATCAAAATCGGATACGTCGTCGACCCATCGAAAATCTGCATAGGGCAAAGGTTGACACATTGCCCATCCGTACAAATTATTTACATCAAAGTACGTGAGATATGATGAAGGTTTCGATGGATCGTACGATTCCATATACTTGTTATTAGCATGTGCGTATCTGTTGGAACATTGACTCAAACCACCGCGTATTCCGCGTTCGATGAATAAAACCATATCGATATCCGTAAGCAATTCGAATGTAATATTCGTATGCTTCAACATGGCGTCCCACGTGTATCCGGGAAGAGTATAGTAATACGCGGGGTCGAGCCCATAACTTTTAATACAACTCTCGCGGAAATTTTCAAAAATGTCTGCTAATAACAATACATCAATTTTGAGATACAAGTCGCTATATTCGCCCAGCGTTCGAATGGAGAACCGCTCCCACACGTTCTCGGCGTGCGCGTAATCGCTCTCGGATATTGTGTCACCGGTCAAGGAACTGTAAAATGATTCGCGCGGTGGTAAACACGTATCTTGCAACCTGTCGACGCAGTCAATATATTCGTACGGAAAGACACCCTTCCGTGTTAATAAATTGAAATTGTCATTTGATAAATTTTGAAATTCAGATTTTAAAATTTTGAGTTTGTCTTTATTCAAGAATAATGCCAATTTATCGAGACTAGCTGTGAGAAATTTATACGAATCGATAAAACGCAATTTAATATGATTTTGTGATTTCTCTCCGCCAAGTTTAACATTTTTCGTAAACGATATATATTTTTCTTTTGTTATCGGAAGTATTTCAATTTCCCCTTCGAACGCTGTAGCTATTTCCTTTATAATAAAATGTGCGTCCTAACCGGATAAATTATGAAAAACTATTGGAATGCAAAAAGAATCTTTATAATTTAAATTGCAATTTGAATGCGCGGGACCTCTGTATCGCCCCGTCAGATGACAATGATCGCGTACGCGTGTATCGTCTTGTACGAATGGTTTCTCGCATATATGGCATTGTGTCGCGTTGTGAAATTTTTCACATTCATCAGATGTTAAATTTACCATGGGGACATTAGCTGATAAAATACTTTTTACACGCTGCGCTAAATTTTTTAGTTCTTCGACGAACCATGATATGCAATCGATATCGCGACGGGAATGATACGCGGATAACGAATCGTCGTACGAGCAATGTACATAATAAGCAATACTAAATACTTTATGATGTTGGTAATTTCTCTCTTCCTCCGTCTTCTCCAAAACACACTCCAAGTCGGCGTACACGACGAAAGGAAGCCGCTCCTTCCGATTATAGTTGTTGAACGTGAGCCACTTGTCCTTATCGCTCGGTAATCGGATAGCGCACTCGTTCATCTCTCGACAGTCCACCGTATGTGATTGCAATTGTCGTCCGAGCCAAAGTAGTGCAAACATCTGTAAAAGAAATAATTTTTATTTTTGTTCAATTATTTGTACAATGTATTTTTATTAAATATATACGTACCGATCGCAGATATGTATTTGGCTTTTATGTTTACTCAATTGCGAGCTCACGAGGCGGGATAGATTCTTGATCCACGCAAAATGTCCAACGTTATTGTCTTCCACGTACAGCAAGTTGACGTGTTTGTCTCTTTTCAGCTCACTTAGACGTATCGGGACAATGTTCTTTTCCTCGATACTATACACATTGATTGAAATATCGTTGGCAAGTTCGAATTTTTTAATTTGATTCACAGTCACTGGAAACTCAATGTCCTGGAGATTCAGCACTGTCGTATAATGAGGATACGAAGATTGCCGACCTACGTCCCTTTCAGCTGGATGTAGAGCGGCGACCACAGACCACGCGAAACACGCATTGTCATTAGATTGCACGTTGATCACCGCTCTCTTCATTATTATCGCCCGCGGTATTTTTATATGACATCCCGCGCGCAAAGGATTATATTTATTTATATTTACAGTTAAATCGAGTATTCGCGACAATGCCCACCCGCTATCGCGTTCCTGAAATTCTTCGAGCGATGCTGGAGTGGGCTCGACGACGCGCCGCTCGTACCATTCGCGTACATCGGTTGTGCGAAAGAGTTCATAGTTTCTCGTATTGATACTTTTATTTGCACGTTCAT
Source organism: Formica selysi (assembly GCA_009859135.1). NCBI lineage: Eukaryota > Metazoa > Arthropoda > Insecta > Hymenoptera > Formicidae > Formica > Formica selysi. The sequence continues at coordinate 47,750 of WHNR01000051.1, read as the reverse complement.
CACCCGTCACAAATTCACCATTGAACACTGTATTAATTTTCACATTAAAGTGTTTTTTCAGCACGGTTTGCACGTGTTCGAGCATAATGTCTTTGGCATCCTCGAGAAATTGGCGAGGCTCGATGTGATTATGATTTATAACCGCACCAGTCAATATGCGGCTCTCGAACGCCGTATCGATCTCTCGCCAAATCAATCCGTGTTGCCGCGTACTGCATCCTGCACCCGCGTGTACAAAACGCCTGCGTAACGAGTTCTTCAATCCCTCGAGTCGTGCGATTCTGGCAATCAGCGATTGTCGAATCCCGATCGATAATCGTGGACGTTTGATTCGACTTTGCTCTTCCACCGATTCGATATATTCGTCGCATCGTTGCTCCCACGCAACGTACTCCTCTATCGAAATCATCCTTGCAGATTGCTCGCGCAGATTTCGTTCGGCACTGTTTTCCGCCATATTTCCAAATTTATGTCAATAATTTTGCTAACAAGACGCGCTTACTAGTAGCTCTTGTCTCGGAACTCTTGGAAAATACTGACAGGGTGTGCCTCTTTACCATGATTTTATATTCTATCTTGATGTCTCTTTCTATCATGTGTATCAACTAAATCTTTATTTCGCGGTTTGTCACGTACATTTTGACTAATGTCGATTAATGCATTTTTTGGTCGTCTAGAGATGATGTCATCTCAGCCAAGATGCATCGCGAAAGTTTCAAATTACACGCTGCTGTCCAAGTATGTTAGTGCAATTTAATCATGAGGATTATCCTTATATTTCACGATTTTGTCACGTTTTGACACGCGCGTTTGAATTCTGATATCTAGGGGTGATGTCATCGCGAAGCAGCCACATATCGGCGCTTGAAAATTTTATATTACGTCGCATTTTTTATGCATTCCGCTAAATCTCACACCTGGTGATGATGTCATCTCAGCCAAGATGCATCGCAAAAGTTTTGGATTGCTTATATATTAGCACAATTTAACCTTGATACTTGTTCTTATATTTCACGATTTTGTCATGTTTTGACACGCGCGTTTGAATTCTGATATCTGGGGTGATGTCATCGCGAAGCAGCAGCACATCGGCGCTTGAAAATTTTATATTATGTTGCATTTTTGTGCATTCGGCTAAATCTCACACCTGGTGATGATGTCATCGCGAAGCAGCCGTACATCGGCGCTTGAATGGAAAAATTGAAAAAAATATCGCGTCGGCAATAATCCCCACCACATTGCAATTTTGCAACGCTAATACATATTTTAAATATGTTTAATACGTTCAGTATTGCATCGACCACTTGTGTGAAAGGTTCATATAAAATGTATCCCACTGAAGGAAGCCGCATGAATTATTACGTTCCGATTCAAGATGCTGATGAAACTTCACCGTGTAAGAAGAAGAAATGTAACAAGTAAGTTTTAATTAACTTAAAGAATTTTTTATACTTTTTAAATATTTTTTACACCTTTTAAATATTTATATAAATAATATTTTTTTTTATTCCCTAGCATTTCATCCGAGCCTCGTCGTGCAGTTCGTATACTCGGAAGACGATACGCCTTAATCCCGACGTCATACAAATATTTGGACATTGGAATAAACGTTGGAGTTGTATCTTGCGTGGAATTGGTTCTCGGCGATAATCGGGGCAATCAAATAATATTGCCTTTTGAAACATGGAAATCGCTGATGCAGAAACGTGGAGACATTGAACAGCTTCTACAATCGACTGAAATCCCATTGCGGATCCGAGATTTAACATTCGAAGTGGTTAAAATATCTGATTCGAATATTATAAAAATAGGATTATTCAATAATTCTTTATACATAAACCGCCAACTCTATTCTATTTATTCGATTTTGAAAAATGCATAGATCATATGTATTACTGGCTATGCGAAAATACGCATCTTGTAAATGAAAAATTCAAACAATTTGTAACTGTTTTACAACGTAATAGTATCGCAAATGTATGCGACGCTGCAAAAACGATACGTGTAAGTGATATGTTTAACGGCGAATCGCTCATAGATTGTGAGTTATTGACATGTGCTGTAAATGATATTCTTCACGATGCTTGTAATAAATAAGTTATTTTACTAATTATCTGTGAGTTTAATTATTTATCCCATCCTTTATGTATGAATAAAAACTGTGTAATAGATATGCACAGTCTGCAAAATTTAATTTGCGGACGCAATCCTTTTCCTACACGTGTGCATGCCTCGCGCTATCTCTCTCACGCCGCCTTGCGAACGCCGTATCATCCGCGTGCATTCTTCGCGCTATCTCTCTCTCTTTCTCCCAAGTGCATGCCTCGCGCTATCTCTCTCTCTCTCTCTCTCTCCCAAGTGCATGCTTCGCGCTATCCCTCTCCAGCGTGTATGCCTCGCGCCATCTCTCTCCAACGTGCATGCAAACGCTATCCTTGTCTTACGCTCATATGGACGCCTCGCGCTATCCCTCTCCAGCGTGTATGCCTCGCGGCATCGCGTTCCCTCTTCCTCGCGGGTCCCTCGCCTATCGGTTTCGCCGCGATCCCCCTCTTCCCCGCGGGTCCCTCACCTATCGGTTTCGCCGCGGGTCCCCCTCTTCCCCGCGGGTCCCTCACCTATCGGTTAGGTTAGCGGGTCCCTCGCCTATCGGTTAGGACGCGGTCCCCCTCCCCCCTCTCCGCGGACCCCTCGCCCATCGGTTAGGACGCGGTCCCCCCCCCCCTCCGCAGACCCCTCGCCTACCGGTTAGGACGCGATTCCCCCGCGTGACGTCATACCCCCCGCGCCGGTTTCCCCTCGCCCCTCACCCCCCCTCAGAGGACCAGCGTTAGAACCCGCATAGCTCTACTACTAAGGAGAAGGGAATTAAGGATAATTCCTCAACAGCCAAGCGGAGAAGCAGTGGCGTTCAAACCAGCGTGATCCTGACGCTGTGCAACCTGTCCGACGGCAGACCTGACGGGACGTCGTCCAAGGGCATCCCTTGTTCGTTGGAGGTAAAACGAACTGGCGACCGTTTAAATAAGGTAGGAAAACCTGCATTTACTGTAATTTTCTCCATCTCGTGTGTTTAGTCCGGTCACAGTGAATTACGTCGCGAATCCGGAAAATATACCGGTAATCTGAGTGAACTTGCAAGTAGGAATACGAAGTCCGATCGAAACTATTTGTCCGTAAGGCGATAACAGGTAATCTGTGTTAGAGATCAGGCCTCTAAGTAAAAATAAAAGACTGTGTTCAAATAACGAATAACAAATTGGCGACCGTGACAGGACGTTGCTGATTTAAACGTTGCGAGTCGAGTATTCGAGAAACGCGGATAGTTACGCGAAATAGCGCGTAGTGATCCGAGAAAGACGATTCCGAACGACGCAGTAACGCGGTAACGTAGAAAACCGGTAGTGCCGTTTTTTATAAGAATTAAACATTCGCGGACGTAATGTCGGACAAACGCGAGAACGATTCGGCGACGGGTAGCGCGAGCGAGCCCGAAAGTAAAAAGCCGAGAATAATTAGATCTCCGGTGAAACCAAGAGATAAAACAAATACGCGTTCGCACGTGAAATTGAGCGCGGAAGAAGAATTGGGGAGACGCGAAGCGGAATTAGAAATTCTCAGATTGCAAAATGAGAAATTCCGTAAACGTATAGAAGACTTGGAAAGAGAGCGCGAAAGCGAATTTCAAGCCGAAAATAAAGTAGACGATAAAGATATCGAACCTCTGCGCGAAATATGCGAGAGAGTGAAAGCGTTAGAGGCGCGTAGTCCGGTAAATCCGAGCGACGACAGGATTCATGATGGCGAGAAACGTCATGTAAGAATGTCCGATGCTGGGGAAAACGCCGGGAAACAAAATTCTAAATCTCTTAAAGAGAGATATGAGAGAGTTAGGGAGTCGGAAGAGCGCGATACGGCAACGCTTAGCCACGACAGGATTCATGATAGCGAGAAATGTCATGCGAGAATGTCCAACGCTAGGGAAAATTCCGTTCGTGCTGAAATTAAAGTAGGAGAGAATTTAGTCTCAAACGCGAGACTGCCAAAGGGTGGTTGGCTTAAAAATCCATTCGAGGAGATAAAATATTCGGGGAGGAACGATCCGCAAAACCCGATCAAATTTATAAAAAAATTTGAAAGAATTGCCGCGTACGAGGAAGTAGGATACGTAGAGCAGTTATACTATTTCGGTAGTTGCCTGAGGGGCACGGCATCGAATTGGTTCGAGATTAGGGAACCGGAAAATATTAACGAAGCGATATACGCTTTTAAAGAGTATTTTTGGGGCGAGGAACAACAAGCGCGATTCCGCGAGGAAATATACGCGGGATTTTACAGACGCGACAGTAGCATGACGATGAGCGAGTACGCGTTAAATTTGGCGAAACAAGCAAAGTACTTGGAACCACCGATGTCCGAGCATGAGATTATTCGGTGCGTGAAAAGGCATTTTGGCCCAAATATAGCGCGTGAGATCCGGCCGACGACCGTAAAAAATGTCGAAGAATTTATTACGTTGCTCGACGAAATAGAGTACGAGCAAAAACGCGAAAAGAAAACGTATACTTTAAACGATAACGCGAAAAGACAAAATTTGAGCGTTAAAAGTAATACGCAGCGTGAAACCGTTGGAAGAACGTCGAATACGCAGTCGAAATACCGATACGGATCGGATTTCAATCGCGGTGACGCAATTTCGAGCGCGAGATACCCGACAAAGGCGCGCGACGTAGACGGATCAAATTTCAATCGCGATAGCGCGAGACAAACGTCGAAGGCGTACGACGTAAGAAATGACGCAACAGCCGATAGGGGCGAACCGGTGAATAAATACCGGGATTATAAAAGATTTTACAACGCGGAAAGAGATAATAATAATACCGCGATATCTCAACAATTGCCGAATAACGACGCGCAAATAAATAAAAAAGAGATTAACGCGCGCAACATAAATACGCAAAAACGCGAATTTATTAAAGCGGGGAAAGAGACCGATAAATACGCGTATACGAGAAATATCGCTTAGATAAATATTGATTAGAAACGAGGAGGATAAAGATAGCGAACCGGTAGTCGAGGAAGACGTACCGACACCGTGTTCGGAAACTACGGTTGTTGAAAATAACGTAGTTAAAGGAGATAGACCAATGGCGAGAGACGACAATAAAATCGCGATAATAAGAACGAAGGAGATATTACGCGATGTCGACGAGGTAACGGAGGAGGACCAAAAAACTGCGAGTAAGCAGGGTTCCCCGTACGTTACGGTTTTAATTAATAAATTAAAAATTAAAGCTCTCGTGGATACGGGATCGCAGATCTCGTTGATAACAAAGGACGTTTACGACGAACTCACGAACGAAAGGACTACGATGCGAATAATTCCGATTAAACAATTCTCACTCGTAGGAGCTTTTTCGGACCGCGCGCAATTAATCGCGAACCGAATTCAAACAAGTTTCCTGATTAATGGGAGGGAGTTTTCGCACGAGTTCTATATCGTGAGGAATCTATCGTATGAGATGATACTCGGCATGGATTTTCTGTCGGAACGTAACGCTGCGATAAACTGCGGTAGGAAATTTATAATAGATTTTCCGGAATGTAGTTCGAGCAGAAATAAGATTGTCCTTAACGCGATTTCTATTCAAGACGCGGAGAGACAGTTGGGAAAAATATTAACAAAGGCGAGCTTTTCAAAAACGAAATAGGATGCGTAAAGCACTACGCACACAAGATAACGGTCAATACGGAAAAACCGTTTAAAGCTAAAACGTATCCCGTGCCGGAAATACACCGAGTTAAAGTCAAAGAGCATTTGCAAACACTCGAAAGGGACGGAATAATAGAACGCGCTAATACGCAATACGTTAATCCGATAGTGGTCCTGATTAAAAAGACGGGACAAATTAGATTGTGCCTAGACGCGCGAGAAATAAATAAGCGAATGACCAATGACCACGATCAACCTCCAACGATCGACGAGGTTTTCCGTCGGATAGGAGACAAGAAATACTACTCGACGTTGGACGTGGCCATGGCATTTTGGCAAATTCCACTAGAAAGGGGAAGTAGAGAGTTTACGGGTTTTAAATTCGATAACCAAACATACGTGTTCCGTAGACTACCTTTCGGTTTAAAAACTGCGGGGGCATCGTTCACTCGAGCGATGCAGAAAGCGATCGGTGACGAGTGTGATCCATTTACGATCGTTTACTTAGACGATATTCTGATTGCGTCGAATAGCTTAGAGGAACATTTGTTCCATATAAGCTACGTTCTGGGTAAATTGAGAAAGGTTGGTTTCCGATTAAATAAGGAAAAGTGCGGATTTTTGAAAACTGAAATTCGTTTTTTGGGTCATACATTCGACCAGATTAAAGCCGATATGAACGATGACACGAAACTCGCGATTCAGAATTTCGAAAGGCCGAGGAACAAGAAAGCTATACAAGCTTTTCTCGGGCTGATAAACTGGGATCGTCGATTTATAAAGGGATTAGCGAGAATGACGAAACCTTTAGAAGGTTTATTGAAAAAGAATGTGAAATTCGCGTGGAACGACGAATTACAAGACTCGTTTGAGGAAATAAAGCGAGCGTTTAACGAAGCGAAATGCTTATTCATAATAAGACCGGGACTAAAGTTCGGTTTATACGTGGACGCGTCGAAATACGGTTTGGGGGCGCATTTATATCAATACGACGAAAATGAATCCGAAATAAAATACACGGTAGATTACGCGAGCCGTAGCCTGAAAGGTGCGGAATTGAATTACACCGTGACGGAAATCGAATGTCTGGCGATAGTCTGGGCATTACGCAAGTGGCACACCACGCTTTTAGGATGCCAAATAAAAATTCATACCGATCATAAAGCGTTGAAATTCATAACCGCGTGCGCGGATGATAGCGCGAGAATCGCGAGATGGATGGCGTTCCTAAACGAGTTCGAGTTAGAGATTTGCCATGTGCCAGGGGTAGAAAATAAGATCGCGGACACGTTGTCGCGCAACAACGTTAAAAACGGATACGCGAAGAAGGAAGGAAAAATTAAACATATCGCGGCAATTAAACAGCCGAAAGATGAGACGGAAACCGCATCGTGGGTAGATATGCTCGAAAAAGCGCAGCGCGACGACGAAATTCTACGAGAAATAATCGCGGAAGCGTCGAGCGAATTTTTATCTAGAGAGGGACTTATTCGCGTAGAAACACCGAAAGGAGAGAGAATCGTTGTGCCGGAAGCTGTAAAATGGCAACTCACGAACAAGGTACACGATTATCTGCTGCATTTCGGAACAGATAAAGTCACCGAGTTTATGGAAAGATTTTTCGCGATACGGAATCTAGAACGCGTTGTAAGGGACGTTGTAGCGTTTGCCAAGCGACGAAATATTTCACGAGACCGACGCGCGGAACGGAATACTACGTATTGCCGGAAAAACCCGGAGAAGTAATTTCGATCGATCTGTTCGGACCTTTGCCGCAGACACCGCGCGGGAATAAATATATTTTGGTAACGATAGATCAGTTTTCCAAATTAACGAAATTGTATCCGTTAAAAAATCAGAAATTAGAGTCGATAATCGACACATTGCAAACGGAACATTTCGGTAGAGTCGGTATTCCGAGAGAAATACTGTCCGATAACGGGGGGCAATTTATTACCGCGAGATGGCAGGAATTTGCAGCAGATATGGGTTTTTCTATTAGGAAGACGTCGCCGTACAACCCTCAATCCAACCCAGTGGAGAGGGTGATGAGAGAGCTGGGACGCATCATACGCGTCTACGCACACGACCGTCAAACTGGATGGGACCGAATCGTGAAACGAGCCGAAAAGACTATAAATTCGACGTCTCATCGCAGTACCGGATTCAGCCCGAACGAGCTTCATCCGGAACAAGACGAACGACTGTTCGTCGATCCGAGACTACAACCAGTCATCGAAGAAGGACGAGACCAAGCGGAAATATTAGCCGAGAAGATAAAAACCGCAACGATGATGTTGCAGAGGAGAGCCGTGCAGCGAAAAATTCAAGCTGATAAGCACGGGGAAGCGAAAAGGTACCAAGCGGGTGAAAAGTGTGGATTAAACTCCATCGTCGAAGTGACGCGAATCGCAGATTAACGCGAAAAATTCACTTGGTGTACGACGGACCATACAAGATATACAGCGAGGTACGCAGAAACGCTTACGTGGTAGAAGACTTGGAAGGAAACGTGTTGGGAACGTTCAATTCCAGACAGCTAAAACCACACAGAGAGACAACTCTAAACAAAAGGATCGAGGTAAATATGGTAAAAACCTCAAAGAATATTAAGAAGATTGAGATGGGAGAGATCCAAGATCTCATAACCGACATGCAAAAAGAGTCGGAGAGCGAGAAGGAACGAACGAACGAAGAGATACTTACCGGTGATAATCCAACGCTGGAGAAACTTGACGATCCAGAACCTAACGAAACCGGAAGCGGAAAAAACCTGAAAAAAAGAAAAAGGTCATTAATCAGCGAAAAAGGGAGAAGACACATCTCGAGAATAATTAGTCTAATTTCCGGGGAGAAATCCATACCATCCTTCGCAGGAATAGCCGAAGGTCAAGAAGTGAGAATTCACTTCGACTACAGAGGCGAGTTCAATGTAATCTCGAGTACGTTGGTTGAAAGCATTGATACCAACGTACATAAATTAAACCGCCTTACCGAGTCGAAAAATATTCCGGCTTACCTAAAAAGAGAAAAGAAGGTGAGCTTTAAAGCTGTTAAAGTGGATATAATCATTTTCCAAATAACAGCCAACGTAGAAGCAATGATCTTGGACGTGGATAAACCCTGCATACTATTGGGCAAATTCACGTGCAGAGAGTTAGGCAGCAAAATCAAGGAAAGGGAGAAGCGAATGGAATCTCCATTAACCCGATGGAGCGAGCATCTATCGATGGAGTCCAGGAAGCGGAAGCTGCGAGAGGAAGAGGCTAAAGCACAACCCACAACCCTAAAAAAGAGTCGACACGAAGAAAGTGTTAGTGCGGTAGCGAATATTGAGCCCGATATTCAAATAATCGAGCATTTTAAAAACAAAAGTGATAAAAATTCAGAAGTGCGCGAAACGATAATAGTAAAAGACAACGATAGCGCGAGCGAAGTTGCGAAAAACGTTGCGAAAAACGTAGCGATAAGGAAAAAAGAAATTGTAACAAGCGATAGGCAAAGTGCGCAAAAAAGTGCGAAAAATGCCGCGAACGCGAGTGCGATATGCGACGAAACGAAAAACTTTAATCCAGAGGACAGCAGCACGCCGTTAAGACCGAATGAGAATAATATTCGACAAACGGACATTAGTAAAGACAATAAGTGCGAAACAACGAAAAGCGTGCGAGCGAATTTAGAAAATAAGAAAGATTATATGCGTTATTTAGATTTAAAAACTGTAAATAAAGAAAAACGATTAGAAAATAAGAACACTCGTGCGGAAGAAAATACTAATTCCTCGAGCGAAACAAACGAAATAAAATCCCGAGAAAAAACTAGAGATAACGAGTTAGCGAAGGATAAACGTAAAAATATAAAAGAACGTTTAGAATCGAAAGAAACGAATAATATAGAACCAAATGATTCTTCAAGGGATACGATAATCATAAATTCGACAAATAATGAAAAAATAAACGAAAACTTTGACAATTTAGAATCAAACTCAAACATTTTAGAAAATTTGTTTAAAAATTTAAAAGGTTGGATAAACAAAATAAATGATTCGACTAGAGTAAATTTAGATGAAAGCTTTGGAAATTCACTATACAGTTTAAACAAATCGTACGAAAATTTCAAACAATTAGCCACTGAAGAATTATCTAACGAATGGAAAGATAACAGCGATAAACAGACGTTAGAAAGCGAAATTTTAGAAAAATTAAAGCTTAAAGAACAAAATACTAGTGAGGAAAAAATTTCTAAAAGAGAGAAAGAGGAAAAAGTAACTTTAGATAACGAACTAAATAATAGTAGCGGAAAAAGGGTTACGAATAAAGAAAATCCCAAAAAACCTCGAATTAGCTTTAAAATTAATACGCGATCCGAATTGAGCGAAAACAAGAATGTAACATTTACTAAATTAAGCCATTTATGTAACAAAAACGAACTTTGTAATAATAATACTTATACATTTAAGAATTTATGTAAGAAAAGAAAAATTTGTAATAGCGACAACAAAATTAACAATTTAAGCAACAAATATGTCAAAATTAAAGAAAATAAGTTAGATATAAGAAAATCACTAACGACTCACGAAGATCTGGGAACAGCCAATCAGCTGGCTGGACAAATTACTAGGGAGGGCGCGGACATAGGGAGCGACCCTAAGACCATGATCCAAGATGGCCGACACAGTCGAGTGATCGAACGTACGGAGACAGGACGTAATAAAGCGAATTGGTTAGTACGAGGAGAAATGGAGACGGAAAACGAGAAAAAACAGAGGATCGAAGCGGAGGACGAGTTGGTTTACGACTACCTAACGGATATTACGCTCGAAGCGGTGAATAGAGAGCGGAGCGACAGACTGGCTATGCTAACGAGGTTAACCGAGAAGCAAAACAATGAAACGAGACCTACAAGGAAAGAAGCCGAAGAACTGCTTAGAAAGGAGAAACAGAGGACGTCGGAAATATCTCAAGCCATATTTGTCAAGCTACAAAATGAAAAAATGAACCGCACGTTCTATAACGAGATATTGCTACCGGACAAGGAAGGTAATCCCGAATACGAGGTTACCTCGATAATATCAGTGAGAAAAATAAAAAAGGACATCGCATCGATGCAGAAAATTAACCTCAACTTCACGATCGATGAAAACGAAATGACGGTGAGATACGGCGAGGAGGAGGAAATCGTCACGTCAGACGACGGATCGGGGGAACACTCGATACACCCCACACATGACGAGGACAAAGAGAACCGGGATGTCAACCGGCCAGTAAGCAGCGACAAACCAAAAGTAATCCAAGACATCCAGATCAAACCTCCAAACAAAGAAAATCCTGAAAAGGAAATTCAGGAAATTCAAGTATTGAAAGCGATACAGACCACCAACAAACAACCAGCCAAGAAGGAGCTTCGCCGAGCTCTAAGCTCTCGGCAAAACCCCTTGGAGGGGAATTGAGGCCGGAGGATAAACCCTCGTCATCAAAAACGGGCCAGGGAGCAAAGTCACCGATCCTCACAGTATCCAAGGGAAAGGTGACAAGGGTTCGTCCTGAATACCGAGAATCGGACTCGGACAGCGATTGGCAGCCGGTTCGAAGAAGAAAAGTGGCGAGAAAATCAGCGAAGAAATAAAAACTGTAAATAAGACTGATTAGTTTTAAGTAGTTTTAAGTTTTATTATTTTGCACGAACATTTTAGAAAAACACGTTTATTTTTATGTTTTTATGCAGCGCAACGACCTGTGATTAAAAAGGTGCAAAAATGTGGAAATAAGTTGCTACACTCGAAGTGCAGCACTTCTGCACCATATTGTGTGTAGCAGATAGTATAGCAAAAATGTATATAGTATGTTCATAGACATGTAGTATAGATTTAGGTATAGTTTTTTAAGGAAAAAACGATCCGAGCCATTTTTTTGTATTTTACACCCGATGTACAGCACTTGCTGTACATTGCCGAATGCGCGTGCGCGCGCATCAGAGAGGCGGTTCTCCGGAAGAAGGGGAAGCCGGAGAGCGGGAGAACCAAGAGTGGGAAGGCGTATAAAAGGCCGTGCGGAGCGGCATTCGAGGCCTTTTTTCCCGACTAGGAAGCGCTGTGAGAAAAACAAAACGTCTTCACGGGTTTTTTGTGATATAAGATAGAAATTATTAAAGAAGATAGTCGCGAATAGACAACTCTCGTGCGCTGAGAGATTCGCGTTAGAATTAATATAAAAGGCAGTTTATTTTTAAACGAGAAACATCTCCGTAGTGTGGAGATTCGCGAGTAAGCGAACATTTTATAAAGAGATTGAAATATTTTCTTTTAAATATATTTATACTTTTATATATATATTAAAAGTAGTGTGTTAGTGATTTAATCACCACAAACCTAAACTATCCTTACCTGTGAACGAGTGTCGATCCAGCGGCGTGCAACGGGTAGTCCTGACATCCTGGGACGTTGATCCGACGAATCCAGCGGCGACCTGAAACAGAAAAACAGAAGGGATTAATTAAGAAGCAGGGTATTTGTCCAACAAAGTATCGTTGCACAAATAACGTCGTTCCGACGTATTCTCGAGGCGTCGAAAGAATTCCACACAACGGGAAGTCCAAACATCCTTGGGCGTTGATCCGGTGAATCCAGCGGCGACCTGAAACATAAAAGGAGAAGGGAATTAAGGATAATTCCTCAACAGCCAAGCGGAGAAGCAGTGGCGTTCAAACCAGCGTGATCCTGACGCTGTGCAACCTGTCCGACGGCAGACCTGACGGGACATCGTCCAAGGGCATCCCTTGTTCGTTGGAGGTAAAACGAACTGGCGACCGTTTAAATAAGGTAGGAAAACCTGCATTTACTGTAATTTTCTCCATCTCGTGTGTTTAGTCCGGTCACAACCTAACCTAACCTAACCTGAAACATAAAAGGAGAAAGGAATTAAGGATAATTCCTCACCAGCCAAGCGGAGAAGCAGTGGCGTTCAAACCAGCGTGATCCTGACGCTGTGCAACCTGTCCGACGGCAAACCTGACGGGACGTCGTCCAAGGGCATCCCTTGTTCGTTGGAGGTAAAACGAACTGGCGACCGTTTAAACAAGGTAGGAAAACCTGCATTTGTTGTATTTTTCTCCATCTCGTGTGTTTAGTCCGGTCACAGTGAATTACGTCGCGAATCCGGAAAATATACCGGTGTCTGAGTGAACTTGCAAGTAGGATTACGAAGTCTGATTGAAAATACTTGTCCGTTAGAGCATGCCGGTAATTCCCATAAGTTAGTGAAAACTTTAGAAAAAACCCATGATTCGCAAATTGGCGACCGTGACAGGACGTTGCTGATTTAAACGTTGCGAGTTGAGTATTCGAGAAACGCGGATAGTTACGTGAAATAGCGCGTAGTGATCCGAAAAACGACGTTTCCGAACGACGCAGTAACGAGGTAACGTAGAAAACCGGTAGTGCCGTTTTATAAGAAAAATATATTCGCGGACGTAATGTCGGACAAACGCGAGAACGATTCGGCGACGGGTAGCGCGAGAAAGTAAAAAGCCGAGAATATTAAGATCACCGGTTAAACGCCGGGAAACAGCAAATACGCGTTCGAACGTAAAATTCAACGCGGAAGAAGAATTAGAGAGGCGCGAAGCGGAATTGGAAAATCTCAGATTACATAATGAGAAATTCCGTAAACGTCTAGAAGACTTGGAAAAGGAACGCGAAAGCGATTTCCAAGGTAAAAATAAAGTAGTCGATAGAGATATCGAATCTCTGCGCGAAATATGCAAGAGAGTAAAAGCGTTAGAGGCGCGTAGTCCGGTAATTCCGAGCGACGACAGGATTCATGATGGCGAGAAACGTCATGTAAGAATGTCCGATGCTGGGGAAAACGCCGGGAAACAAAATTCCAAATCTCTTAAAGAGAGATATGAGAAGCTTAGAGAGTTAGAAGCGCGCGAAACGGTAAAACTTAGCCACGACAGACTTCATGATGGCGAGAAACGTCATGTCACATTGTCCGACGCTAGGGAAAATTCCATACGTGCAAAAATAATAGAGAGAGTGTCGTAGCTATAATTACGTGAACTACGATGAAACGGAGGAAGAAGAAGAGGACGAGGAGGATATCCTCGAATATTACGTAGGCGAAGTACGCGACGGAGATTCTGACGTAGAAGTTTGGGAAGATTTTCTAGAAAACGCGTTAGATGAAATGAACGGATGGAATCGCAGAGAAGTTTATCATCTTCTAAATAGCGTAGGTCGGGCGTCTTATTTTTTGGTCCTTCGAGCCGGATCGGTGGGTGCGGTAACGAACATCTCAAGGTGAACTCTGTGTGCGGATCTGGAAAATCGTGTGTGCTTCCACGTGCTACCGGCGAAAGTTCGAGAACGATCCTCTTCGTGCGTGTTCGGCGACGCTCGGACGGACTCGGGCGCTCGGCAAGCGATCGTCGCCTCTCGTAGCGCGCTCTCACTCTCTCTCTGTGACATCCGTCGCGCTCGGTGACTCGTGCGTGTCCGGCGACGCCCGGACGGATTCGGGTGCTCGGGAAGCGATCGTCGCCTCTCGTAGTGCGCTCTCACTCTCTCTCTGTTACATCCGTCGCGCTCGGTGACTCGTGCGTGTCCGGCGACGCCCGGACGGATTCGGGTGCTCGGGAAGCGATCGTCGCCTCTCGTAGCGCGCTCTCACTCTCTCTCTGTGACATCCGTCGCGCTCGGTGACTCGTGCGTGTCCGGCGACGCCCGGACGGATTCGGGTGCTCGGCAAGCGATCGTCGCCTCCCGTAGTGCGCTCTCACTCTCTCTCTGTGACATCCGTCGCGCTCGAAGACTCGTGCGTGTTCGACGACGCCCGGACGGATTCGGGCGCTCGACAACGGATCCTCGCTACGTATACGGTGTTCTCTCTCGCTCCCTTGACAGTCTTCGGCCATTTTGTGAATATACGACGACCGGTCACCGGTCTCTATAATCGTTAGCGCCTTCTCTCTCACTCGGACATTGTGAGCTCGTGCGCGGTATACGGACTTCTCTCTCGCATTTTCGGATATTCTCATCGTCTGTCGGAACTTCTCTTTCTCTCTTGTGGGTCACTTCGAGTGGTATTCTCAGCGGTAACGGCGAGTTCATCCATCATCATGTCCAACCTCGAAGCGAAAATCTCTCTGCAAATGAATCGGCACACGTACATCAAGTCGGTAGCTCTCGAGTGTAAGGAACCGACGTTCCCCACTCTTCAACTTCAAATGCTCAAGGTGAAATTCGACCTCATCGATAACAACTGGCAAAAGTTCGAAGCCACTCACGAACGGATGGCGGAATCCAAAGCGGAGCTCCTCCTGGATCACGATTATTTCAAGAAAAGGGTATACGATCAATGTCTTCTATATTATGCCGACGCCAAAGCCGCATTACTCATGCAGATTGAAGAGAAGGAACGGACTCACCCTCTGTCGGGCTCACAGCTAGCCAACCTCTCAATTGGCGGTCAGACATCAGCGCGACGTCATCTTCCGGAGATCACTCTTCCACAATTCTCCGGTGACTTCTCAGCGTGGAGGCCCTTTCATGATCTCTTCTCCTCCTTGGTTGGACGGAATGTGGAGATATCAAACGTGGAGAAAATGCACTACCTCCGGACTAGTCTCTTGGGCGAAGCCGCTCAGCTGATCTCCAATTTGCCGGTTTCTGAGGACGCGTTCGCGTCAGCCTGGGACCTTCTCGTTAATCGGTATGAAAATAAGCGACTTCTCATTTCGGCTCAGGTGGATCGATTATTCCGCACCAAGACCATCTCACAGCGGTCGGCCAAGGAGCTCAACTCTCTTCTCAACACCACAACGGAAGCGCTCAATGCCTTGGAGTCTCTCGGAGCTCCTGTTCAACACTGGGATCATCTCTTGGTCCACCTCATCGTCCAGCGACTCGACCCAAGCACTCGAGAGGCCTGGGAAGTCAAGCTTGGCTCCACCACGGACCCCCCTTCATACAAGGACATTCGCACATTTCTCACTGGGCGCGCCCGAGCCATGGAGAGTATGGAGTTCGGAACCTCGAGCTCCTCTCCAGCACCAAGACCAGCTCCCTCGCCACTGCGACAGACCATCAAGACATCGGCGGCCACCGCTCATGTGGCCATCTCACCCCCCTCTGGGATCTCGGAAACTTCCGAATGTGCACTGTGCTCTGGCTCTCATTACATAGTCTCTTGCCCTCGTTTCAGAGATATGTCTGCTCATCTACGGCGAAACATCGTAATCGATAAGCGCCTCTGCTTTAATTGCTTGGGCAGGCATAACGCAGTCGCCTGTCAAAATTCGAAGAGGTGCAGGGAATGCGGCAACAAGCATCATACCATGATCCACATGGATAGCCAACCGCCCCCACGGTCAACGATGCAAGATAAGGCTACACCATCAACCACGGCTACGCAGACGTCGGCGCCGGCCTCACCATTCAAAAACTGAAACGGAACATCGGCGAGACTGTCTTGACCTATGAAGAACTTACAACTCTTCTGGTCTTGACCAGAGGAACTTACAACTCTTCTGGTACAAATCGAGGCAGTTCTCGCTCCAACTACGATTTCGGAGAGCCAAGGTCGCCTCTCTCAAATGGCTCACAATTCCTCGGCTGGAACTTACGGCGGCGACTTACTCTCTCGTCTCATCAGCTATGTTCAACGAACACTAGAACTCGCGGAGATACCAATCTACTTGTGGACGGACTCTTCGGTATCGCTCACCTGGATAAACAGTCATCCCTCTCGTTGGAAAGACTTCGTTCGTAATCGAGTGGCGGCAATTCAAGAACGCGTACCTCAAGGTCATTGGCGGTTTATTCCCGGCAAGGAGAACCCAGCCGACCGTGCTTCTCGCGGCCTCTCTTCCGCTCAACTCTCTCGGCATCATCTTTGGTGGAACGGTCCCTCATGGTTAGCACAGCCTCCTCAACATTGGCCAAGCATGGCATCTCAGCCGGATTCGGCGGCGACTCTAGAGGAACGGCCCGGTCTTCTTCTCACCTCCTCAACGGCAAAGCAACACCACCTCTGGGAACTCCTCTATCGTTACTCATCACTCATACGGCTTCTTCGGATCACTGCTCTCTGTCAACGGTGTTGCGCGATCCTCAAAGGTATACCACAGTCCTCTCTGGCCACCCCACTCACACCTGCAGACCTCGAAAGTTTACGACTATATTGGATCCGGTCTGTCTAATTGGCTTACTTCTCATCTGAACTGACAATAATCTCAAGCGGAGCACACTTGTCAAGGTCTCATCCTCTCGCCAAGTTTGCGGCCTTCATCGATCATTCGGGCATCCTCAGAGTCGGAGGCCGACTCAGACAGTCTCAATTGGACCCTGAATGCAAGCACCCAGCCATCTTGCCACGGGATTCATATCGGTCTCAACTCATTATATCGGACGCTCATCTCAGGACTCTTCACGGCGGAACTCAGGTAACCTTGACATATCTTCGCCAGGCTTACTGGATCGTTGGTGGCCGAGCCCCAGTAAGATCTCACATTCTCCGCTGCGTTCGGTGTGCTCGACAACGTGGCGTAAGGGCACAGCAACTCATGGGTCAACTGCCATCATCTCGCATTTCGCCATCTCGTCCTTTCCTCAACACAGGGGTTGATTACGCCGGCCCTCTCACTCTCAAAACTTGGCGAGGACGAGGGGCTAAGTGTCACAAAGGTTGGTTAGCCATCTTTGTTTGCTTCTCAACGTCGGCGGTTCATCTAGAGGCAGTGACAGACTACTCTACAGAGGGGTTCATCGCAGCATATCGGCGGTTAACGGGACGGCGAGGTATCTGCCAAACTCTATTTAGCGACTGTGGAACCAATTTTCTCGGGGCAGATACATCTCTTAGGCGGTTATTCAACGCCGGATCAAAGGAATTCTCGGAACTCGCTCAGCTACTAACTCATGACGGCACCACTTGGGTCTTTAATCCCCCGGCAGCCCCCCACTTCGGCGGTAAATGGGAGGCCGCAGTCAAATCGGTCAAGCATCACCTACGACGGACTATAGGCGAGACTGCCCTAACCTATGAAGAACTTACAACTCTTCTGGTCTTGACCAGAGGAACTTACAACTCTTCTGGTACAAATCGAGACAGTTCTCGCTCCAACTACGATTCCGGAGCCATCTCTTTCATCGATGCCCATAACAAGGCTATCTCCTTGGCAGCTTATCCTACAACGGCACTACTCAGTATCGAAATGGCATCATCCCTCCACGCAAATCAAGGTCGGCTCTCTCGTACTTCTCACAGATGAGATATTCCCTCCATCAAAATGGCCTCTTGCTCGGGTCACACAACTTCATCTTGGTTCGGACGGTCTATGCAGAGTGGTCACCCTCAAGACGGCCACCACAGAACTCAAGCGGCCTATCACCAAGTTAGCAGTGCTTCCGATGACACCAGATCAACCCTCACTCACAAGACAATCAACTACTGATCCGGCCTCACCATCATCAAGATCATAATTCTTCAACGCTGTTGTAGAAGGCGGGCGGAATGTTCAGGAAATATCGCTCCCTTTTCTCAATACTTGCACCGGCATCTCACTCACTCTAGTCCTTCTCTCTTGCATTCTCTCTCTCTTCCTTTTTCCTCATGTTCGCGGCCGTGACCCAATCCCGTAGCCTGTCCTATCAATTTAACTAGTCTCGCACAATGCTATCACCCAATCATAAGCACGCTCTCAGGACCTTATCCGCGCTCCTGCGTCGATATCGACCCTTCCGGAAATCCTCGATCATTCCGTGAGTACCGGTCTTTCGTAACGCACGTTGCTTTTCGAACAGTATCAAATCTCTCAGAATTCGGTTTCGCTCCTCGGCTCAGATCAAGTGAATTCTCTTCCGGTTTGTCTCTTAAGTTATCCGTAAGGTCAAGGAAACTTAATAACATTAAAGGAACATTGTTACACGCGTGTGAGAGGAAAATCTCCCCGTCTCGGGCCCAAGGGTCCGGTACGTAGTTATCGAGTGAAGCACGCGGTACGACGTAATATTCTCTCGCGGTCTTTCTCTACTTCCTCGGCGGATTATTCGGTTTAGCCAAAGACAAATTATAAAACTCATTGTGAAGTGCCGCTCATATTATTCTGTGTTTGAGTATCATTAACTGTTCGGCCCGACACCCCCCGAAACCAGACATTCCTCGGGTAGTTTTTTAAACATTTTTTGGTACAAAGGGGTATCGGATATCCGATACGGCAACGCGAGCGACACAACAGCCGAGGGAGATAGCGCGAGCGCGTAAGCGAGACAGCCAACGGTGGCGCGCGACAAAGATAGCGCGAGCGCGAGAGAAGGAGAACCGATAGCGATGCGCGACGGAGACAGCGCGAGCGTGAGACAAGGACAGACGATAAGTAAAGATAAATTATCACATCAGACAAACGAGACATTAACAAAGGAAGTTACACCGAAGGGTAAGGATGCTAATAATGACGCGATTAAAAACCTTGAGTCGGATAATAATTTCCTGTCTCGTAATAATGATGATAAATTGATAGTTCAGGAGGACGCGAAAGATACTGCGTCAATTACTGAAATACCGAGAAATACAAACTCGGGTAATAAAAATGAAAAATTAATACAAATAGAGAACTTCGCGAAAATAAGCGTAATTGAACCGGTGAAACGATACCGGGTGTTTAAAAATAAGTTATCGAAACAAGATAGCTTAAACACAGATATAGACAACGCGGAGGAAGTAAAAACGTTATATAATAAACACGAGATTTTAAAAAAGGAGATTATCATTATAAAAAAGAACGCGATTGAAAACGCGATTCCAAACTTTGAAAATAATCACAATTTCCTGTCTCGTAATTACATAACGCAAATCGAAGTTAGCGCGGTTAGGAATAAACCCACTATTATAATACAAATAAAATTAAACGCGATGACAAATAATTCCGCAATTTTGAAACTAAATAGCAACGTCCTGACACAAGAGACGTCTGATTCAATAGATAAATTCGGTAATATTTGTGAAATATTATCGAAGACTGAATATGAAATAGCGAATGACGCTAATACGATTAAAAATAAATTGTCGAAAATTAAAAGCGTAGTTTCTAGCCGAGATGGAGATTTTACGCAAACGGTGCAGGTTTGTCCTAGCCAGGAACCGGGATTGAGCATCGAACCATCCAAGTCAGTACGAGAGGACGAGTCAGTACGAGAGGACGAGTCAGTACGAGAGGATGATACGTATCCAGACGAAAACACGAGCGAAAATACTACGCTCGTAAAAGAAGGAACAGATAATAGAGACGTCTACATACAACTTCTAATCGAAGACAAGCTGAAATTAAATTCGAATATTCAGAGACGCCTAGTATACGATCCAGGAATCAAGAAATCCTTCGTAACCCGTAGCAATCAAACAAATGCTACGGAACTGCGCAAACGACAGTGCGCAGAAATTCTCGGCAGTACGTTACACTCTGTCGAGATAATAAAAGCAGAAATAAACGGTTACGTGACGACCAGCAATTTCAAGGCCACGTTTACCACGAAGATCATAATCAGGGTCAACGAGAGATCTTGTTTCTTTCTTCGACTACTCGCATATCGTTGGGCAGACGACTCATCGAAAAGGAAGGACGAGGAAGCTGCTATTCCACCAAGGACGTCGAGCGGACAACTGTCGCTCGAAACAAGAAGAGGAACAGACAGCGAAGGACGAAAGCAACCGACAACCCAGATGTTGCAGTCCGATCCAAAAGGTGAAAGTGAAAGTGCGATTTGCGACTCGGAGATAAAGACCCCCTGTGAGAAACGCGAAAATCCGCTTGAGGAAAATAAAAGTGTGATTAGTGTCGTGAAAGCGATTGCGGAAGACTTAAATACCGTTAATCCGCTTAGCAATAGCTCTTTAAAGAAAACAGACGAGAAAAACTCGCTGAAAAAGGGCGAAATTAAAGACGATAAGTTAATTGTAAGAAAAGAGCGCGAGCAAGGCGAGAAAACATCAACAAATGATGAGAGAGACATTAGAACGCCAATACTCGTTTATCATAAGAAGTTAGTTTTAAGAAACTATGTAAAGAATAAAGATTTTGCGAAAACCATAGAATTTAAGAAACCACGCGTAATTAGACTTAGAAATTATAAACACTCATATATCAAATTTTATAATATTGCCAATAAGTTAGAAATAAGTGAAAGTCCAGCGGGACAAAACGACGAGCTCAGCATAAGAGTTCAAATATATAGACAGTCTAAATCTCTAGAAGAGTTGTCGTCATCAAGCCAGAATGACATAAATCAAGAAAATTGGCAAACAGACGATTCCCAAAATAAGAAAGAAAGATTTTCTTGGGAGACGATATCGAAGAAGAGGCATCCGGACAACAGTGAATCCAATACTAACATCCAGAGCCCTAAAAAACAACTTTGTCGATCATCACGAATTACGACAAAGTGCGATGGAGAGGAGATGAAGCTGGAAGGAAAATCAATCAACATTGCAACCCAGCTTGAACAACAGATCCAACATACACGGCGAGACATTGAAGGAACTTCGCCGATCTCTGAAATCTCGGCAAAGCTCCTTGGAGGTGGTAATGAAGCCGGGGACCAACTACGAGTGCCAGAGAACTCAGAAACCCGGAAACGTCTTCCAAACAGCCTAGGAAGCGTAGGAAGCCGACAGACACCGCAAAAATGACGTGCGGTTGAAAGAACGGACATTTACGCGATAGAACTAAAATCGCGTAAACGCGTGACGCGACACGCGTGTGTACATAGCGATAAAGCTATGTTTTGTATATATGTATAAATTCACGCAAAAGTGATATTTAGATTAATTAGTTTAAGTTTTGTAAGCGCATATTTATTTTGTATAAAAGATTCTAGTCATGCGTGATTTTACGTTAGAAGCGCGAAAAATAGCGCAAAAGTTATAATTTTGTAAAAAGAGAAAAATCTGTGATACACAGTGCAAAGGTGTTGTACGGGAAGTACTGCACCAGGGGTACAGCACGTCTGTACTTTTAGATACTAAACTATAGTTTTAAGACAAGTTGCAAATATAGTTTTAAGACACATTGTACATAGCGCTTTACTATATTTTAAGCAAAACGCGATCCGAGCGATTTTTATGTTTTTTACACCCGTGGTGCAGCACCAAGTATAGGTGCATGCACTGTAGCAAAACTTGCGTGCGCGTCCAAGAGGCGTGTCTTGGAAGAAAGGGAAGCCCGAGAGCGGGAGAACCTGAAGAGTGGGAAGCGAATAAAAGGCTGTGCAGAACAGCATTCGAGGCCTTTTTTCCCGACTAGGAAGCGCTGAAAGAAAACGTCTTCACGGGTTTTTTGTGTGTTAAGAGATAGATTATTAAAGAAGATAGTCGCGAATAGACAACTCTCGTGCGTTGAGAGATTCGCGTTAGAATTAATAAAGAAGGCAGTATTATTTTATAACCGTGAAACAACGGAAAAGTTTATACGCGATATTATATTTTGAAATATATTTTATACATTTATATATTCAAAATAAGAGTGAAAGTTATTTACTCACCTTGAAATCGCGAGATCCATTCCTATGTTCGTGTGTCGATCCAGCAGCGTACAGCGGGTAGTCCTGACATCCTGGGGCGTTGATCCGACGAATCCAACGGCGACCTGAAACAGAAAAACAGAAGGGATTAATTAAGAAGCAGATAATTTGTCCAGCAAAGTATCGTTGCACAAATAACGTCGTTCCAACGTATTCTCGAGGCGTCGAGAGAATTCCATACAACGGGAAGTCCAAACATCCTTGGGCGTTGATCCGACGAATCCAGCGGCGACCTGAAACAGAAAAACAGAAGGGATTAATTAAGAAGTAGATGATTTGTCCAACGAAGTACCGTTGCACAAATAACGTCGATCCGACGTATTCTTGAGGCGTCGAGGCAATTCCGTACAACGGGAAGTCCAAACATCCTTGGGCACAGATCCGGTGAATCCAGCGGCGACCTGAAACATAAAAGGAGAAAGGAATTAAGGATAATTCCTCACCAGCCAAGCGGAGAAGCAGTGGCGTTCAAACCAGCGTGATCCTGACGCTGTGCAACCTGTCCGACGGCAAACCTGACGGGACGTCGTCCAAGGGCATCCCTTGTTCGTTGGAGGTAAAACGACCTGGCGACCGTTTAAACAAGGTAAGAAAACCTGCATTTGTTGTATTTTTCTCCATCTCGTGTGTTTAGTCCGGTCACAACCTAACCTTGAAACCGGAGGTTGCACCTGACACACCATCCGAGCAGCAGACAGGCGTGGAGGCAGCGTCTGAAACGACGAGACAAATCGCCGAGGAAAAATCGCCGTTTTCAGCAGTAAAGGCCGACAAGTACAAATCTGTCTCTCGCGAAGCGAGAGATGACGGGAGCGGCCGCAAGAAGATCCGGGTGATCTTAGAAAAGGTCACCGCCAAATCCGACTCGGACAGCGACAGCAGCTGGGAACCGGGAAGGAAGAGAAAGTCGACCAAGCGAAGTGCGCGAAAATAACGTGCGGTTGACAGAACGATCGTATACGCGAAAAAACTAAGATCGCGTAAAAGCGTGACAGACACACGTGTATACATAGCGACAAAGCTATGTTTTGTATATATGTATAAATTCACGTAAAAGTGACAAGTAGATTTAATTTAGACTAATTAGTTTAAGTTTTGTAAGCGCATATTTATTTTGTATAAAAAGATTCTAGTCAGGCGTGATTTTATGTTAGAAGCGCGATATATAGCGCAAAAGTTATAATTTTGTAAAAAGTAAAAAATCTGTGATAAAAGGTGCAAAGGTGTTGTACGGGAAGTACTGCACCAGGGGTACAGCACGCCTGTACTTTTAGAGACTAGACTATAGCTTTAAGAAAACTTGTAAATATAGTTTTAAGACACATTGTACATAGCGCTTTACTATATTTTAAGCAAAACGCGATCCGAGCGATTTTTATGTTTTTTACACCCGTGGTGCAGCACTAAGTATAGGTGCATGCACTGTAGCAAAACTTGCGTGCGCGTCCAAGAGGCGTGTCTTGGAAGAGAGGGAAGCCCGAGAGCGGGAGAACCTGAAGAGTGGGAAGCGAATAAAAGGCTGTGCAGAGCAGCATTCGAGGCCTTTCTTCCCGACTAGGAAGCGCTGAGTAAAAAAACGTCTTCACGGGTTTTTTGTGTTTTAAGAGATAGATTGTTAAAGAAGATAGTCGCGAATAGACAACTCTCGTGCGTTGAGAGATTCGCGTCACAAGTAATAAAGAAGGCAGTATTATTTTATAACCGTGATACAACGGAAGAGTTTATACGCGATATTATATTTTGAAATATATTTTATACATTTATATATTCAAAACAAGAGTGAAAGTCAATTACTCACCTTGAAATCGCGAAATCCTTTCCTGTGTTCGTGTGTCGATCCAGCAGCGTACAACGGGTAGTCCTGACATCCTGGGGCGTTGATCCGACGAATCCAGCGGCGACCTGAAACAGAAAAACAGAAGGGATTAATTGAGAAGCAGATAATTTGTCCAACAAAGTATCGTTGCACAAATAACGTCGTTCCGACGTATTCTCGAGGCGTCGAGGCAATTCCGTACAACGGGAAGTCCAAACATCCTTGGGCGTAGATCCGGTGAATCCAGCGGCGACCTGAAACATAAAAGGAGAAAGGAATTAAGGATAATTCCTCACCAGCCAAGCGGAGAAGCAGTGGCGTTCAAACCAGCGTGATCCTGACGCTGTGCAACCTGTCCGACGGCAAACCTGACGGGACGTCGTCCAAGGGCATCCCTTGTTCGTTGGAGGTAAAACGAACTGGCGACCGTTTAAATAAGGTAGGAAAACCTGCATTTATTGTAATTTTCTCCATCTCGTGTGTTTAGTCCGGTCACAGTGAATTACGTCGCGAATCCGGAAAATATACCGGTAATCTGAGTGAACTTGCAAGTAGGATTACGAAGTCCGATCGAAACTACTTGTCCGTAAGGCGATAACAGGTAATCTGTGTTAGAGGATCAGACCTCTAAGTAAAAATAAAAAACTGTGTTTAAAAACAATTGGCGACCGTGACAGGACGTTGCTGATTTAAACGTTGCGAGTTGAGTATTCGAGAAACGCGGATAGTTACGTGAAATAGCGCGTAGTGATCCGAAAAACGACGTTTCCGAACGACGCAGTAACGAGGTAACGTAGAAAACCGGTAGTGCCGTTTTATAAGAAAAATATATTCGCGGACGTAATGTCGGACAAACGCGAGAACGATTCGGCGACGGGTAGCGCGAGCGAGCCCGAAAGTAAAAAGCCGAGAATATTAAGATCACCGGTTAAACGCCGGGAAACAGCAAATACTCGTTCGAACGTAAAATTCAACGCGGAAGAAGAATTAGAGAGGCGCGAGGCGGAATTAGAAAAGCTCAGATTACAAAATGAGAAATTCCGTAAACGTATAGAAGACTTGGAAAGAGAGCGCGAAAGCGATTTCCAAGGTAAAAATAAAGTAGTCGATATAGATATCGAATCTCTGCGCGAAATATGCGAGAGAGTAAAAGCGTTAGAGGCGCGTAGTCCGGTAAATCCGAGCGACGACAGGATTCATGATGGCGAGAAACGTCATGTAAGAATGTCCGATGCTGGGGAAAACGCCGGGAAACAAAATTCTAAATCTCTTAAAGAGAGATATGAGAGAGTTAGGGAGTCGGAAGAGCGCGATACGGCAACGCTTAGCCACGACAGGATTCATGATAGCGAGAAATGTCATGCGAGAATGTCCGACGCTAGGGAAAATTCCGTTCGTGCTGAAATTAAAGTAGGAGAGAATTTAGTCTCAAATGCGAGATTGCCAAAGGGTGGTTGGCTTAAAAATCCATTCGAGGAGATAAAATATTCGGGAAGGAACGATCCGCAAAACCCGATCAAATTTATTAAAAAATTTGAAAGAATTGCCGCGTACGAAGAAGTAGGATACGTAGAGCAGTTATATTATTTCGGTAGTTGCCTAAGGGGCACGGCATCGAATTGGTTCGAGATTAGAGAACCGGAAAATATTAACGAAGCGATATACGCTTTTAAAGAGTATTTTTGGGGCGAGGAACAACAAGCGCGATTCCGCGAGGAAATATACGCGGGATTTTACAGACGCGACAGTAGCATGACGATGAGCGAGTACGCGTTAAATTTGGCGAAACAAGCAAAGTACTTGGAACCACCGATGTCCGAGCATGAGATTATTCGGTGCGTGAAAAGGCATTTTGGTCCAAATATAGCGCGTGAAATTCGGCGAAAAAAATGTCGAAGAATTTATTACGTTGCTCGACGAAATAGAGTACGAGCAAAAACGCGAAAAGAAAACGTATACTTTAAACGATAACGCGAAAAGACAAAATTTAAGCGTTAAAAGTAATACGCAGCGTGAAACCGTTGGAAGAACGTCGAATATGCAGTCGAGATACCGATACGGATCGGATTTCAATCGCGGTGACGCGAGTTCGAGCGCGAGATACCCGACAAAGGCGTGCGACGTAGACGGATCAAATTTCAATCGCGATAGCGCGAGACAAACGTCGAAGGCGTACGACGTTAGAAATGACGCAACAGCCGATAGGGGCGAACCGGTGAATAAATACCGGGATTATAAAAGATATTACAACGCGGAAAGAGATAATAATAATACCGCGATGTCTCAACAATTGCCAAATAGCGACGCGCAAATAAATAAAAGGGAGATTAATGCGCGCAACATAAATACGTAAAAACGCGAATTTATCAAAGCGGCGAACGAGACTGATAAGTACGCATTTACGAAAAATATAGCGTTGATTAGAAACGAGGAGGATAAAGATAGCGAACCGGTAGTCGAGGAAGACATACCGACACCGTGTTCAGAAACTACGGTTGTTGATAACAACGTAGTTAAAGAACCGATAACGAAAGACGACAATAAAATCGCGATAATAAGAACGAAGGAGATTTTACGCGATGTCGACGAGGTAACGGAGGAGGACCAAAAAACTGCAAGTAAGCAGGGTTCCCCGTACGTTACAATTTTAATTAATAAATTAAAAATTAAAGCTCTCGTGGATACGGGATCGCAGATCTCGTTGATCACGAAGGACGTTTACGACGCACTCACGAACGGAAAGACTACGATGCGAATAATTCCGATTAAACAATTCTCACTCGTAGGAGCTTTTTCGGACCGCGCGCAATTAATCGCGAACCGAATTCAAACAAGTTTCCTAATTAATGGGAGGGAGTTTTCGCACGAGTTTTATATCGTGAAAAATCTATCGTACGAGATGATACTCGGCATGGATTTTCTGTCGGAACGTAACGCTGCGATAAACTGCGGTAGAGAATTTATAATAGATTTTCCGGAATGTAGTTCGAGCAGAAATAAAATAAAACTTAACGCGATTTCTATACAAGACGCAGGAAAAGAGTTGAGTAGAATACTCGCAAAGCATAACGAGCTTTTCAAAAACGTGAAAGATTGCGTGACGTATCATACGCATGAAATAATAATAGAAGAAGACGAATTATCACAGCAGACTAAGGAGACATTAACAAAGGAAATCACACCGAAGAGCAAGGACGCTAATAATAACGCGATTAAAAACCTTGAGTCGAAAAATAATTTCCTGCCTCGTAATAATAATAAATTGATAATTCGGGAGAGCGCGAGAAATATCGCGTGCGTTACGAAAATACCGAGAAATACAAACTCGGGTAATAAAAATAAATTAATAGAAACAGAAAACTTCGCGCAAATAAGCGTAATTGAACCGGTGAAACAATACCGGGTGTTTAAAAATAAGTTATCGAAACAAGATAGCTTAAACTCAGATATAGACTACGTAGAGGAAATAAAAACGTTATTTATTACATGCGAGATTTTAAAAAAGGGGATTATAATTATAAAAAAGAACGCGATTATAAACGCGATTCCAAACTTTGAAAATAATCACAATTTCCTGTCTCGTAATTATATAACGCAATTTATAAATAGCGCGGTTAGGAATCAACCCGATATGATAATAAAAATAGAATTAAACGCGATGACAGATAATTCCGCGATTCTGAAGCTAAATAGCAACGTCCTGACACAAGAAACGTGTCAAACAAGAAATAAATTCGGTAATATTTATGAAATATTATCGGAAACTGAATTTGAAATAGCGAATAACGCTAATACAATTAAAAATAGATTATCGAAGATTAAAAGCGTAGTTTCAAGCCGAGATGGAGATTTTACGCAAATAGTGCAGGTTTATCCTAAGGCAGAGTGGACGTCGGGAGCCGATGCAACCAATCCCGAACGAGAGGATGTAGGACAACCAATAGGAAGCTCGAGCATACGCATATGGCTCACAAACGAGGAGAAGGATTCGACAGTCATCCGGATTGATCAACCAATCGATGGAAGGAAAATTTTCGATCCCGGGATTAAGGGATTGGATATGTCCCGTAGCAGTCAAACAAATGCTACGGAAGTGCGCAAAGGACAGCGCGCAGAAATTCTCGGCAGTACACTACACGCTGTCGAGATAATAGAAGGAAAAATAAAAGTTTACGTGACGACCAGCAATTTCAAGGCCACGTTTACCACGGAGATAATAATCAGGGTCAGCGAGAGATCCTGTTTGTTTCCGCAATTACTCGCATATCGTTGGGCAGACGACCTGTCGAAAAGGAAAGATGAGGAAGCTGCCATGACGACCATAACCTCGAGCGGAGACATGTCGCTCGAAACAAGAAGAGGAACAGACAGAAGAGGGCTAAGGCAGCCTACAACCCAGAAGTTGCAGTCCTGTTCTGTGTGTAAAAATGAAAACATGATTTCTGACACAGAAATAGAAATTCTCTGCGGAGAATACATAAAATCGGTTCAAACTATTGTAAACGCCAATAGTGCGGTGAAAGTGAACGCGAAAAACGCAAATACATTATATCCGACTAATTTAGAATCCATAGATGAGCTAAGCGAAAATAGCTTATCGGAAAAAGACAATGTTAAAGACAATAAGATAGATGTAAGAAAAAACAATGTTCTGTGCGAGAAAGTCCTGTTTATGCAACAGCTAGAATTACAAAGAATAAACGCTAGGAACATAAGATTAGAAAATAACATTCAAGAGAAAATAAATTCTTCCGGTAATACAAAGAATTTAAATATTTTAAGAAATAATGAGAAAGAAGAGTCTGAGGTCATTAATAGAGTATATAAAGACATCGATAATTTGGTGCAAAATATTAAAAATCCAAAGCTATCAAACACCAAAGAAAACAAAACGTTATACGATTTAATCAAATTAAATAAAATATTAAGTACATTAAAATATAAGAAAAAGAAATTAATTTCTCTTGAAAAATTAAGTATATGCGATAGAGTTAAAATATACAATAAATATTTTGGCTGTAATTTTAAGACGAGTCCAAAAGATACTCGATTAATACAAACAAATGACAAAGCGTTCCAAGGGAGGATACTTACCAATGAGGGTCCAACGCAGAAGAGCCCTGAAAATCCTGGGACGAGCCTGAAAAGAAAAAGGAAAACATCAATGAGCGATACAATATGCGAAGAAAAAAAATCTTTCGATCCGAAAGTTAGCAGCACACCGCTAAAACCGAATGAAAAAGACATTCGAGAAATAAACTGTAATAAAATCCTTAAGTTAGACATTAAGAGCGTACAAGCGAATACTAACTTTAAGAATAGCTTTATAAGGCAATTGAATTTTAATATTTCAGATGACAAATGTGCGAGTCAAAGCACGATATTATTAAAAGCAAAAAACGAGGAGAAAAGAAATTTTTCGAATGAAACGATAATTTTAAATTCAACAATTAAAGAACAAGTTTCAAGTATAAAATCACCGTTAAAGGAATTTGAAAAAATTGGAATAAATTCAAATCAAAATTTAGCGAACAATCGAGATAATAACTTATTTGACAATATTAATTTACAAAATGAAAAGAAAGATAATTTAACTGATACAAACTTAGAGAAGAGTGATACAAACACTCCGGAAAAGTCAAGAAACAAATTGAATGAAGATTTAAAAAATTTAAAATCTAAAGAATTGCCGAGTAATAGCGAATACACAAGCTTAGATAATAAGTCTAATTTAAGAATCTTAGACGCTAAGTTTGGAAATAAAAAGAAACCCACACCTTTTATTGCTAATAAGACAATTAATATTAGTAAAAAACGTGTAAATACGGTAAATTTAAGCATTTTATGTAAGAAATACTTAGATTGTAAGAAAGAACGAATAACAACACTGGACAAGTCACCGAAACTAGGACCGACCAATGAGAACGCAAGCCTAGTAAAATACCGCAAGAACGGCGGAAGGTGGCGCAGCGATACGAAGTACGACCACAAGACAAAAATCCAACATGGCCATATCAGTCGAAGCATCGAGTTGACGCGCAGCTATACAATAAGCCGTTGCAAACTCATAGTGAATACAGAGCACAACATGGAGTCCGAAGCCGAGAGGAAACTCAGATACGAGGAAGAGGACCAGATTGTGGCGAACCTGATGACAGCGGCAAAAGTACAAGCTGTTAGAATCGAGCGTGAAGAGCGTTTGGCAATGCTAAAGAGGTTGGGCGGGAAAAAGATCCTGGATTCCAACCTACATCGCGAAAACATAGACGAACTTCTAAAAATCGAGAGAAGAAGAACCAGCGACATAAATCAAACTGTGTTCGCGGCATTACAAAACCACCAAAATAACAAGACATACTACGATGAATCTGTCTTGTACAACGACAACGGCACACCCGAATATGAGGTTATGTCGATGATAACCGTGCGAAAGTTGACCGAAGGAGTCACTACGGATAAAGCAATCAACCTAAACGTCACGATGGACGGAATTCATATGTCCAAACACGTGATGTACCTCGACGAAGGAGGCATCGTCATCCCCGGTGACATTCGAAAAGTGCAAGAAGCAATTGCCAGCAGCAAACCGCGGGTGATCGAGAACATCCAACTTAGATCCCCGAATGAGAACAAAAACGGAGATCCGAATCCTGAAAACCTGGAGAAACTCAAATCAACCAGCATCCAGGGAGTCGACAGCATCCAACTTTTGAAGGAGCTCTCCCGAGAGCTATGCTCTCGGCAAAACCCCTTGGAGGGGTATTGAAACCGGAGGTTGCACCTGACACACCATCCGAGCAGCAGACAGGCGTGGAGGCAGCGTCTGAAACGACGAGACAAATCGCCGAGGAAAAATCGCCGTTTTCAGCAGTAAGGGCCGACAAGTACAAATCTGTCTCTCGCGAAGCGAGCGATGACGGGAGCGGCCGCAAGAAGATCCGGGTGATCTAAGAAAAGGTCACCGCCAAATCCGACTCGGACAGCGACAGCAGCTGGGAACCGGGAAGGAAGAGAAAGTCGACCAAGCGAAGTGCGCGAAAATAACGTGCGGTTGACAGAACGATCGTATACGCGAAAAAACTAAGATCGCGTAAAAGCGTGACAGACACACGTGTATACATAGCGACAAAGCTATGTTTTGTATATATGTATAAATTCACGTAAAAGTGACAAGTAGATTTAATTTAGACTAATTAGTTTAAGTTTTGTAAGCGCATATTTATTTTGTATAAAAAGATTCTAGTCAGGCATGATTTTATGTTAGAAGCGCGGTATATAGCGAAAAGTTATAATTTTGTAAAAAGTAAAAAATCTGTGATAAAAGGTGCAAAGGTGTTGTACGGGAAGTACTGCACCAGGGGTACAGCACGCCTGTACTTTTAGAGACTAGACTATAGCTTTAAGAAAACTTGTAAATATAGTTTTAAGACACATTGTACATAGCGCTTTACTATATTTTAAGCAAAACGCGATCCGAGCGATTTTTATGTTTTTTACACCCGTGGTGCAGCACTAAGTATAGGTGCATGCACTGTAGCAAAACTTGCGTGCGCGTCCAAGAGGCGTGTCTTGGAAGAGAGGGAAGCCCGAGAGCGGGAGAACCTGAAGAGTGGGAAGCGAATAAAAGGCTGTGCAGAGCAGCATTCGAGGCCTTTTTTCCCGACTAGGAAGCGCTGAGTAAAAAAACGTCTTCACGGGTTTTTTGTGTTTTAAGAGATAGATTGTTAAAGAAGATAGTCGCGAATAGACAACTCTCGTGCGTTGAGAGATTCGCGTCACAAGTAATAAAGAAGGCAGTATTATTTTATAACCGTGATACAACGGAAGAGTTTATACGCGATATTATATTTTGAAATATATTTTATACATTTATATATTCAAAACAAGAGTGAAAGTCAATTACTCACCTTGAAATCGCGAAATCCTTTCCTGTGTTCGTGTGTCGATCCAGCAGCGTACAGCGGGTAGTCCTGACATCCTGGGGCGTTGATCCGACGAATCCAGCGGCGACCTGAAACAGAAAAACAGAAGGGATTAATTGAGAAGCAGATAATTTGTCCAACAAAGTATCGTTGCACAAATAACGTCGTTCCGACGTATTCTCGAGGCGTCGAGGCAATTCCGTACAACGGGAAGTCCAAACATCCTTGGGCGTAGATCCGGTGAATCCAGCGGCGACCTGAAACATAAAAGGAGAAAGGAATTAAGGATAATTCCTCACCAGCCAAGCGGAGAAGCAGTGGCGTTCAAACCAGCGTGATCCTGACGCTGTGCAACCTTTCCGACGGCAAACCTGACGGGACGTCGTCCAAGGGCATCCCTTGTTCGTTGGAGGTAAAACGAACTGGCGACCGTTTAAATAAGGTAGAAAAACCTGCATTTATTGTAATTTTCTCCATCTCGTGTGTTTAGTCCGGTCACAGTGATATACGACGCGAATCCGGAAAATATACCGGTGTCTCTCGAATTTGCAAGTAGGAATACGAAGTCCGATTGAAAATACTTGTCCGTTAAGCGATATCAGGTAATCTGTGTTAGAGAACAAACTCTAAGTAAAACAATAAAGTTTCAACAAATTGGCGACCGTGACAGGACGTTGCTGATTTAAACGTTGCGAGTTGAGTATTCGAGAAACGCGGATAGTTACGTGAAATAGCGCGTAGTGATCCGAGAAAGACGTTTCCGAACGACGCAGTAACGCGGTAACGTAGAAAACCGGTAGTGCCGTTTTTTATAAAAATAATATATTCGCGAACGTAATGTCGGACAAACGCGAGAACGATTCGGCGACGGGTAGCGCGAGCGAGCCCGAAAGTAAAAAGCCGAGAATATTAAGATCACCGGTTAAACGCCGGGAAACAGCAAATACTCGTTCGAACGTAAAATTCAACGCGGAAGAAGAATTAGAGAGGCGCGAGGCGGAATTAGAAAATCTCAGATTACAAAATGAGAAATTCCGTAAACGTATAGAAGACTTGGAAAGAGAGCGCGAAAGCGATTTTCAAGCCGAAAATAAAGTAGACGATAAAGATATCGAATCTCTGCGCGAAATATGCGAGAGAGTAAAAGCGTTAGAGGCGCGTAGTCCAGTAAATCCGAGCGACGACAGGATTCATGATGGCGAGAAACGTCATGTAAGAATGTCCGATGCTGGGGAAAACGCCGGGAAACAAAATTCCAAATCTCTTAAAGAGAGATATGTGAGAGTTAGGGAGTCGGAAGAGCGCGATACGGTAACGCTTAGCCAAGACAGGATTCATGATAGCGAGAAATGTCATGCGAGAATGTCCGACGCTAGGGAAAATTCCGTTCGTGCTGAAATAAAAGTAGGAGAGAATTTAGTCTCAAATGCGAGATTGCCAAAGGGTGGTTGGCTTAAAAATCCATTCGAGGAGATAAAGTATTCGGGGAGGAACGATCCGCAAAACCCGATCAAATTTATAAAAAAATTCGAAAGAATTGCCGCGTACGAGGAAGTAGGATACGTAGAGCAGTTATACTATTTCGGTAGTTGCCTGAGGGGCACGGCATCGAATTGGTTCGAAATTAGAGAACCGGAAAATATTAACGAAGCGATATACGCTTTTAAAGAGTATTTTTGGGGCGAGGAACAACAAGCGCGATTCCGTGAAGAAATATACGCGGGATTGTACAGACGCGACAGTAGCATGACGATGAGCGTGTACGCGTTAAATTTGGCGAAACAAGCAAAGTACTTGGAACCACCGATGTCCGAGCATGAGATTATTCGGTGCGTGAAAAGGCATTTTGGCCCAAATATAGCGCGTGAGATCCGGCCGACGACCGTAAAAAATGTCGAAGAGTTTATTACGTTGCTCGACGAAATCGAGTACGAGCAAAAACGCGAAAGTAAAACGTATACTTTAAACGATAACGCGAAAAGACAAAATTTAAGCGTTAAAAGTAGTACGCAGCGAGAAACCGTTGGAAGAACGTCGAATACGCAGTCGAGATACCGATACGGATCGGATTTCAGTCGCGGTGGCGCGAGCTCGAGCGCGAGATACCCGACAAAGGCGCGCGACGTAGACGGATCAAATTTCAATCGCGATAGCGCGAGACAAACGTCGAAGGCGTACGACGTAAGAAATGACGCAATAGCCGATAGGGGCGAACCGGTGAATAAATACCGGGATTATAAAAGATTTTACAACGCGGAGAGAGATAATAGTAATACCGCGACATCTCAACAATTGCCGAATAACGACGCGCAAATAAATAAAAAAGAGATTAACGCGCGCAACATAAATACGCAAAAACGCGAATTTATCAAAGCGGCGAAAGAGACCGATAAGTATGCGTACACGAGAAATATCGCGTTGATTAGAAACGAGGAGGATAAAGATAGCGAACCGGTAGTCGAGGAAGACATACCGACACCGTGTTCAGAAACTACGGTTGTTGATAATAACGTAGTTAAAGAAAATAGACCAGTGACGAAAGACGACAATAAAATCGCGATAATAAGAACGAAAGAAATATTACGCGACGTCGACGAGGTAACGGAGGAGGACCAAAAAACTGCGAGTAAGCAGGGTTCCCCGTACGTTACGGTTTTAATTAATAAATTAAAAATTAAAGCTCTCGTGGATACGGGATCGCAGATTTCGTTGATCACGAAGGACGTTTACGACGCACTCACGAACGGAAAGACTACGATGCGAATAATTCCGATTAAACAATTCTCACTCGTAGGAGCTGTTTCGGACCGCGCGCAATTAATCGCGAACCGAATTCAAACAAGTCTCCTGATTAATGGGAGGGAGTTTTCGCACGAGTTTTATATCGTGAGAAATCTATCGTACGAGATAATACTCGGCATGGATTTTCTGTCGGAACGTAACGCTGCGATAAGTTGCGGTAGAAAATTTATAATAGATTTTCCGGAATGTAGTTCGAGCAGTAATAAGATAAAACTTAACGCGATTTCTATACAAGACGCGGGGAAAGAATTGAGTAGAGTACTCGCAAAGCATAACGAGCTTTTCAAAAACGTGAAAGATTGCGTGACGTATCACACGCATGGAATATTAACAGAAGAAGACGAATTATCACAGCAGACTAACGAGACATTAACAAAGGAAATCATACCGAAGAGCAAGGACGCTAATAATAACGCGATTAAAAACCTTGAGTCGAGTGACAATTTCCTGCCTCGTAATATTGATAATAAATTGATAATTCGGGAGGACGCGAAAGATACCGCGTCAATTACCGAAATACCGAGAAGTACAAACTCGGGTAATAAAAATAAATTAATACAAACAGAAAACTTCGCGCAAATAAGCGTAATTAAACCGGTGAAACAATACCGGGTGTTTAAAAATAAGTTATCAAAACAGGATAGCTTAAACACAAATAGAGACGACGTGGAGGAAATAAAAACGTTATTTAATATATGCGAGATTTTAAAAAAGGGGATTATCGTTATAAAAAAGAACGCGATTATAAACGCGATTCCAAACTTTGAAAATAATCACAATTTCCTGTCTCGTAATTATATAACGCAATTTAAAAATAGCGCGGTTAGGAATCAACCCGATATTATAATAAGAATAGAATTAAACGCGATGACAGAAAATTCCGCGATTTTAAAAACATATAGCAACGTCTTGACACAAGAGACGTTTGATTCGAAAAATAAATTCGTTAATATTTTTGAAATATTATCGGAATTTGAATATGAAATAGCGAATAACGCTAATACAATTAAAAATAGATTATCGGAAATTAAAAGCGTAGTTTCTAGCCGAGATGGAGATTTTACGCAAATAGTGCAGGTTTATCCTAAGGCAGAGTGGACGTCGGGAGCCGATGCAACCAATCCCGAACGAGAGGATGTAAGACGACCAATAGGAAGCCAGAGCATACGCAGATGGCTCGTAAACGAGGAGAAGGATTCGACGGTCATCCGGACTGATCAACCAATCGATGGAAGGAAAATTTTCGATCCCGGGATCAAGGGATTGGATATGTCCCGTAGCAGTCAAACAAATGCTACGGAAGTGCGCAAAGGACAGCGCGCAGAAATCCTCGGCAGTACATTACACGCTGTCGAGATAATAGGAGCAAAAATAAAAATTTACGTGACGACCAGCAATTTCAAGGCCACGTTTACCACGGAAATAATAATCAGGGTCGGCGAGAGATCCTGTTTCTTTCCGCAATTACTCGCATATCGTTGGGCAGACGACCTGTCGAAAAGGAAGGATGAGGAAGCTGCCATGACGACCATAACCTCGAGCGGACACATGTCGCTCGAAACAAGTAGGGGAACAGACAGCGAAGGACGAAAACAGCCGACAACCCAGAAGTCCTGTTCTGTGTGTAAAAGTGAAAACATGATTTCTGACACAGAAATCGAAATTCTCTGCGGAGAATACATAAATTCGGTTCAAACTATTGTAAACGCGAATAGTGCGATGAAAGTGAACGCGAAAAACGCAAATACATTATATCCGACTAATTTAGAATCCATAGATGAGCTAAGCGAAAATAGCTTATCGGAAAAAAGACAATGTTAAAGACAATAAGATAGATGTAAGAAAAAACAATGTTCTGTGCGAGAAAGACCTGTTTATGCAACAGCTAGAATTACAAAGGATAAACGCTAGGAACATAAGATTAGAAAATAACATTCAAGAGAAAATAAATTCTTCCGGTAATACAAAGAATTTAAATTTTTTAAGAAATAATGAGAAAGAAGAATCTGAGGTCATTAATAGAGTATGTAAAGATATGGATAATTTGATAAAGAAAATTAGAAATCCACAGCTATCAAATATTAAAGAAAACAAAACGTTATACGATTTAATCAAATTAAATAAAATATTAAGTACATTAAAATATAAGAAAAAGAAATTAATTTCTCTTGAAAAATTAAGTATATGCGATAGAGTTAAAATATACAATAAATATTTTGGCTGTAATTTTAAGACGAGTCCAAAAGATACTCGATTAATACAAACAAATGACAAAGCGTTCCAAGGGAGGATACTTACCAATGAGGGTCCAACGCAGAAGAGCCCTGAAAATCCTGGGACGAGCCTGAAAAGAAAAAGGAAAACATCAATGAGCGATACAATATGCGAAGAAAAAAAATCTTTCGATCCGAAAGTTAGCAGCACACCGCTAAAACCGAATGAAAAAGACATTCGAGAAATAAACTGTAATAAAATCCTTAAGTTAGACATTAAGAGCGTACAAGCGAATACTAACTTTAAGAATAGCTTTATAAGGCAATTGAATTTTAATATTTCAGATGACAAATGTGCGAGTCAAAGCACGATATTATTAAAAGAAAAAACGAGGAGAAAAGAAATTTTTCGAATGAAACGATAATTTTAAATTCAACAATTAAAGAACAAAATTCAAATATAAAATCACCGTCAAAGAAATTAAAAGAAATTGGAATAAATTTAAGTCAAAGATTAACGAACAGTCGAGATAATAACTTATTTAACAATAATAATTTACGGAATAAAATGATAAATAGTTTAACTGATACAAACTTAGAGGAGAGTGATACAAACACTCCCGATAATTCAAGAAACAAATTGAATAAAGATTTAAAAAGTTTAGAAACTAAAAAATTGCCGAGTAATAGCGAATACACAAGCTTAGATAATAAGTCTAATTTAAGAATCTTAGACACTAAGTTTGAAAATAAAAAGAAACCCACACCTTTTATTGCTAATAAGACGACCAATATTAGTAAGAAACGTGTAAATACGATAAATTTAAGCATTTTATGTAAAAAATACTTAGATTTTAAGAAAGAACAAATAACAACGCTGGACAAGTCACCGAAACTAGGACCGACCAATCAGAAGGCAAGTCTAACGAATTACCGCAAGAGCGGCGGAAGGTGGCGCAGCGATACGAAAAACGACCACAGGACAAAAATCCAACATGGCCATATCAGTCGAAGCATCGAGTTGACGCGCAGCTATACAGTAAGTCGTTGCAAACTCATAGTGAACACGAAACACAACATGGAGTCCGAAGCTGAGAGGAAACTCAGATACGAGGAAGAGGACCAGATTGTGGCGAACTTAATGACAGCGGCAAAAGTACAAGCCGTTAGAATCGAGCGTGAAGAGCACTTAGCAATGCTAAAAAGGTTAGGCGGGAAGAAATCCAGGATTCCAACCTACGTCGCGAAAACATCGACGAACTCTTAAAAATCGAGAGAAGAAGAACCAGTGAAATAAACCAAACTGTGTTCGCAGCATTGCAAAACCATCAAATTAACAAGACATACTACGATGAATCTGTCTTGTACAACGACAACGGCACACCCGAATACGAGGTTATGTCGATGATAACCGTACGAAAGTTGACCGAAGGAGTCACTACGGATAAAGCGATCAACCAAAACATCATGATGGACGGAATTCATATGTCCAAACACGTGATGTACCTCGACGAAGGAAGCATCGTCATCCCCGGTGACATTCGAAAAGTGCAAGAAGCAATCGCTAGCAGCAAACCGCGGGTGATCGAGAACATCCAACTAAGATCTCCGAACGAGAACAAAAACGGAGATCCGAATCCTGAAAACCTGGAGAAGCTCAAATCAACCAGCATCCAGGGAGTCGACAGCATCCAACTTTTGAAGGAGCTCTCCCGAGAGCTATGCTCTCGGCAAAGCCCCTTGGAGGGGGTATTGCAACCGGAGGTTGCACCCGACACACCATCCGAGCAGCAGACAGGCGCGGAGGCAGCGTCGGAGACGGCGAGACAAAGCGTCGAGCAAAAATCGCCGATTTCATCGATAAAGGCCGACAAGTACAAATCTGTCTCTCGCGAAGCGAGCGATGACGGGAGCGGCCGCAAGAAGATCCGGGTGATCTTAGAAAAGGTCACCGCCAAATCCGACTCGGACAGCGACAGCAGCTTGGAACCGGGAAGGAAGAGAAAGTCGACCAAGCGAAGTGCGCGAAAATAACGTGCGGTTGACAGAACGATCGTATACGCGAAAAAACTAAGGTCGCGTAAAAGCGTGACGCCGACACGCGTGTGTACATAGCGAAAAAGCTATGTTGTGTATATATGTATAAATTCACGTAAAAGTGACAAGTAGATTTAATTTAGATTAAGTAGTTTAAGTTTCGTAAGCGCTTATTTTATTTTGTATAAAAAGATTCTAGTCAGGCGTGATTTTATGTTAGAAGCGCGATTTATAGCGCAAAAGTTATAATTTGTAAAAAGTAAAAAATCTGTGATAAAAGGTGCAAAGGTGTTGTACGGAAGTACTGCACCAGGGTACAGCACGCCTGTACTTTAAGAGACTAAACTATAGTTTTAAGACAAGTTGTAAATATAGTTTAAGACACATTGTACATAGCGCCTTACTATATTTTAAGCAAAACGCGATCCGAGCGATTTTATGTTTTTACACCCTAGTGCAGCACTAAGTATAGGTGCACTGTAGCAAAACTTGCGTGCACGTCCAAGAGGCGGTCTTGGAGAAGGGAAGCTCGAGAGCGGGAGAACCTGAAGAGTGGGAAGTGAATAAAAGGCTGTGCAGAGCGGCATTCGAGGCCTTTTTTTCCCGACTAGGAAGCGCTCAGTAAAAAAACGTCTTCACGGGTTTTTTTTTTGTGTTTTAAGAGATAGATTATTGAAGAAGATAGTCGCGAATAGACAACTCTCGTGGCGTTAGAGATTCGCGTCATAGTAATAAGGAAGCAGTATTATTTTATAACCGTGATACAACGGAGAGTTTATAAGCGATATTATATTTTGAAATATATTTTATATATTTATATATTCAAAACAAGAGTGAAAGTCATTTACTCACCTTGAAATCGCGAATCCTTTCCTGTGTTCGGTGTGTCGATCCAGCAGCGTACAGCGGGAAGTCCAAACATCCTTGGGCGTAGATCCGGTGAATCCAGCGGCGACCTAAACATAAAAGGAGAAAGGAATTAAGGATAATTCCTCACCAGCCAAGCGGAGGAGCAGTGGCGTTCAAACCAGCGTGATCCTGACGCTGTGCAACCACTCGACGGCAGACCTGACGGGACGTCGTCCAAGGGCATCCCTTGTTCGTTGGAGGTAAAACGAACTGGCGACCGTTTAAACAAGGTAGGAAAACCTGCATTTGTTGTAATTTTCTCCATCTCGTGTGTTTAGTCCGTCACAACCTAACCTTGAAGCCGGGAGGAAATCCACCTGCACGACATCCCCGAAACCCGAAGAGAGAAGAAATCGAACCGAAGGCGCCGAGAGAGAAAAGATACCAAATTCGTTCGGTAATCACGAAACCGGTGAAGGAAACACCATGACTCGCGTGTGGAGATAATTGACAGCTCTGACGAGTCCGAGCACGCCACAGAGAACCGAAAAAAAAACTGTTTAGTGCTTTGTAAATAATTAATTTTAAGGTAGAGTGTTTATATGGCGCGACAGTTTAATATACTAGTTTTAAGAAGCGCAATGTAATACTAAGAAAAATCGCCGAAATAGCGAAGTGCAAAGTGTTGTACAGGAAGTACTACACCAGGGTACAACACGCCTGTACTTTTACGGACCAAACTATAGTTTGGAATGAACTTGTAAATATAGTTTTAAGACACCCTGTATATAGCGCTATACTAGATTTTAAGGAAAACGGGATCCGAGCAACTTTTGTACATTTGCACCCGTTAGTGCAGCACTTCGTATAGCTGCACATGTATTATAGCTGTAAATAAAATATAGCGTAGGACACGCGCACGCACAAGGGGGCGTGTTCTAGAAGAGAGGGAACATCGAGAGCGGGGACCACGAAGAGTGGGAGTCCTATAAAAGGCCGTGCAGAGCGGCATTCGTGGCCTTTTTTAACCGAATACGATTATCTCGTTTTACGGAACATTGTACATCGCAGTGTAAAAACTTTCTGCGGAAGGACAACGAACGTACAAGGGAAAGGACCGGCCTTTTTCCCCGAAACCAAGCGTATGAAATATCTACGACTTGCGGGCT
This sequence comes from Formica selysi, assembly GCA_009859135.1. Lineage (NCBI taxonomy): Eukaryota > Metazoa > Arthropoda > Insecta > Hymenoptera > Formicidae > Formica > Formica selysi. The sequence continues at coordinate 6,656 of WHNR01000051.1, read as the reverse complement.
TTTATTAGGTGTACAAATAAGTTTCCGCCGTTTTTTATCATTTATTGTGAAAGAACGGAACCTAATGTTTTATTTGAAGTATTGTCCATCGCTTGCCACTACTTTTTCCCATCTTTCTGGCAGCATACGGATACCGCGTCGGAAGAATGCTTCATCTTTTGAGGCTATCCACGAATCGACCCAATTTTTGGTATCTTCATATGATGTGAAGTGTTGCTCAGACAGGCCATGCGCCATCGATCTAAACATGTGGAAATCAGAAGGAGCAATGTCTGGTGAATACGGCGGGTGGGGTAAAACTTCCCAACTGAGTGTTTCCAAATAGGTTTTGACCGGCGCCGCAACATGTGGAAGAGCATTATCATGCAGGAGAATAACTTTGTCGTGTCTGGAGTAGTGGGCGCGCTTTTCCTTGAGTGCTCGACTCAATCTCATCAATTGTGTTCGGTAGACAGCCCCAGTAATGGTTTCGTTCGGTTTGAGCAACTCATAATACACGACACCAAGCTGATCCCACCAAATGCATAAGAGTTTTTTTCCATGAATATTTGGCTTAGCTGTAGATGTTGAGGCATGGCCAGGTGGTCCCATGATTTCTTCCTTTTTGGATTATCATAGTGGATCCATTTTTCATCACCAGTGACTATACGGTGCAGAAAACCCTGTCGTTTATGCCTGGCAAGCAGCATTTCACATGTGAACAATCGGCGTTCAACGTTTCTCGGCGTCAGTTCATATGGAAATCAATTTCCTTGTTTTTGAATCAATCCCAATGATTTCAACCGATGTGAAATTGCTTGTTGAGTCACTCCCAATGTAAGTGCAAGTTCTTCTTGCGTTTGGCACGAATCTTGATCCAATAATGCTTCCAATTCCGCGTCTTCATACACTTTCGGCCTTCCGCTACGTTCTTATCTTCGATGTCAAATTCACCGTTCTTAAACTTTTGAAACCACTCACGACAACTTCTCTCACTTAAGGCAGCCTCACCATATGCTTCTACAAGCAATCGATACGCCTCAGCTGCAGATTTCATCAAATTGAAGAAGTAAATCAAAAGTTCCAGCAAATGACGCTTATTCGGCTCAAAACTCGACATTTTCGCACACAAAAGAATATATTATACTGATAAAAAATCACTAATATTTTAAGGTTATGTTATTGACTGATGTCCAATCTTACGATAAGGACGTTTTACATCTGACAATTTTAACCATAACTTACTGGTGGCGCCAACTTTTGTCAAACGGCGGAAACTTATTTGTACACCTAATATATATGTGCGTGAAAGGTGTTAGTCGCGAAAAACCAATCTCGATACTGTAGAGATTCGCGGCGGCAGACATATAAAAAGGCTGTATCATTTTAATCGCGAGATATCTCCGTAGTGTGGAGATTCGCGGAAAAGCGGACAGTGTATACGCGCTTGAACAATTAAAACATATTTTATACTTTTATTAAAAGTAGTGGGAAAGTAATTTAATTACCTCACACCTGAAGCCCTTTCCTGTGAACGAGAGTCGATCCAGCGGCGTACAGCGGGTAGCCTACATACCCATGGGTGTTGATCCGACGAGTCCAGCGGCGACCTGAAACAGAGAAAAGAAGGGAATTATTAAGAAGCAATTAGCTTGTCCAACAGCACAACGTTGCACAAATTACGTCGTTCAGACGTGAAATCCAGGCGTCGGAAGAATTCCAAACAACGGGTAGTCCAGAAAACCACGGGCGTTAATCCGGAGAATCCAGCGGCGACCTGAAAACATCAAGGAGAGGAATTTAGGAAAATTCCCACCCAACCAAGCGGAAAAGCAGTGGCGTTTACGAACCAGCGTGATCCTGACGCTGCGCAACCCGTCCGACGGCAGACCTGACGGGACGTCGTCCGAGGGCATCCTTGTTCGTAGGAGGATAAACGAACTGGCGACCGTAATAACAAGGTAGGAAAACCTGCATTTAACGCAGAATTCTCCATCTCACGTATTTTGTCCGGTCACAGTAATATTGTCGCGAATTGTACGGAAAACACTATCGATCTCTCAGTGAAGTTGCAAGTAGGATTTACGAAGTCCGATCCGAAACCTTACGACTCGTCCGTGAGAGACGCGCGAGCGCGGTAAAAGCAAATCAATAATAATCCTATCTTTGGTCGTTTGTTTGATTTGGCGACCGTGACAGGACGTTGCTATAAAAAAGTGTTGCGAGTTGTATTATCGTGAAACGCGGATTCTTACGCGTAACGGCGCGCAAAGGTCCGAAAACCACGTTTCCGAACAACGTAGTAACGCAGTGACGTAGACGATCGGTAGTGCCGATTTCGATAGAACATTCGCGAACAATATGACAGACAAACGTGAAAATGTTTCGGTGCCGGGAGACGCGAGCGAACCCGACAATAAAAAACCGAAAGTGTTAAGATCACCGGTTAAACGCCGGGAAACCATCAATACGCGTTCGAACGTAAAATTCAACGCGGAAGAAGAGTTAGCTAGGCACGAAGCGGAATGCGAACGTCTCAGAATAGAGAATGAGAAATTCCGTAAACGTCTAGAAGACTTAGAAAGGGGGCGCGAAAGCGATTATAAAGCTGAAAACGAAGTAGGCTGGTCGCAAACGAGCGTCGAATATCAACAACTTCTCGTTGAAATGGGCGAAAGGGTAAAAGCGTTAGAGGCGCGTTATTCGGTAATTCCGAGCGACGACAGGATTCATGATGGCGAGAAACGTCATGTTAGAATGTCCGATACTACGGAAAGCACCGGAAAACAAAATTCTAAATCTCTCGAAGAGAGATATGAGAAGCTTAGGGAGTTAGAAGAGCGCGATACGGCAACTCTTAGCTACGACAGATTACATGATGGCGAGAAACGTCATGTTACGTTGTCCGATGCTAGGGAAAATTCCGTACGTGCCGATAGAAGTGTGAGAGAGAGTCGTAGCTTTAATAACGCGAACTACGATGAAACGGAGGAAGAAGAAGAGGACGAGGAGGATTTCCTCGAATATTACGTGGGCGAAGTACGCGACGGAGATACCAACGTAGAAGTTTGGGAAGATTTCCTTGAAAACGCGTTAGACGAAATGAACGGATGGGAACGCAGAGATGTTTTCCACATGCTAAATAGCGCAGGTCCGATTGAGGAAAAAATGAACGAAGTCCTCAGTTTCGTAAGAGAAATATCGGGAAGAAATTTGAGGCTTTTCTCGATGCGTCAAAATTCCGTTACAGGCGAATGGTACGGTTTTCAATTCATCGCTGAAAAACCCGAATATTATGATTCGGAAAGCGATTACGCCTCAGATTCAGGTTCGATAGATAGCGAGTACAACCTAGATTATTATTATCATAGGACAAGGCTATCGGATGCTGAGATCGAGTTCGCGGACATTAACGATTGCGAACCAGATGACATTATTATTAATACGGGAAAAGCGCAAGATTTGTACAAACAAGGAAACTCAAAATTAGCTTCCGTACAAGCAGACGCGAAAGCCGGTAATAATAGTCAGCTGTCGGGCGAGTACGCGGAAAACGCACTCGAAATTATTATTAATGAAATACGCGACGACATGCCTAGACTTTTTAAATGGGAAGACTATTTAAAAAGATAGGAAATGAGCTTAGCAAAACAAATTACGAAAAAATAAGCGTAATGTTAAGCCAAAAGGAGCCGTTGCTAGAAAAGATCGAAAAGGTCTTATGGTTTCATTATGATTTAACGGGAATAAGCGTTCAAATTGTCGTGCAGTCGAAAGATGACAACGCGATAGATAGATTAGACGACATTTCCGCTAATAATGAAGCGCAGGGTTTGTACAAAACAGGAAGCGTAACAGAATCCGTTTCCGTACAAGCAAGCGCGAAATCGAGTGAAAACGCGACGGAAAGCAGACAAAATTCGCGAAAACAGGAGCCTGAGCGCGAACAAATAAACGCGGAAATTAAAAAATCCGCGAACCAACAGGAAATTGCGTGTAAAATAAACGAAAAGCACGTTAAAAACGATTTCGTAGAGCCGTGCATGCTAGAAAAGGAAGAGTTTCATTTCTGCATGAAATTTAACGGTTTTAAAATAAATTGCGATATTCCGCAGAACGAGGAAAAATACCTCGAAAAAAATAATGCGACGAGCGTAACCGTCGAAAAAACTACGCAATTGGAAGATGATACGACCGACAAAGGGGTATCGGATATCCGATACGGCAGCGCGAACGACGCAACAGCCGTGGAAGATAACGCGAGCGCGGAAGCGAGACAGCCTATAGCGGCGAGCGACAAAGGCAACGCGAGCGCAAGGGTAGGAGAACCGATAGCAATGCGCGACGAGGATAGCGTAAGCGCGTGGCAGGAACCATCGGTTAACAAAGATGAATTATCATATCAGATAATCGAGACATTAACCAAGGAAGTCATACCGGTAATCAAGGACGCTGACAATGAAGCGGATAAAAACCTTGAGGTAATTAAGGATTTCCTGCCTCGTATTATTGAAATGATAATTCATGAGAGTGCGAAAAAGACTGCGTGCGTTACCGAAATACCGAGAGATGCGAACTCGGGTAAAATAAATTCGGTTTTAGAGACAGGTAACATCGCGCGAGTGAGCGTTAACGAACCGGTGAAACAATACGGGAATTAAATAACAAGTTATCGAAGCAGGATAGCTTAAATTCAGAAAAGGACATTGCGAAACAAATAGATACGTTATATAATACAAACGAGATTTCAACAAAGGAGATTATAGTTATGAAGGAGAACGCGGATGAACACGCGATTCTAAACCCTATAAATAATCAGAATTTCCTATCTCGTGATTATATAACGCAAATCGAAGACACCGCGATTAGGGAAAAACCCACAGTTATATTAACGTTAGGATTAAACGCGACGAAAGATAATTCCGCGATTCTTAACGTAAATAACAACGTCCTAGCAAACGAAAAGTCTCAAATAACAGACAATTCCGATAATATTAGTGAAATATTACCGGAAATTAATTGTCAATTAGCTAACGAAGCTGAGATAAATAATAATTATTTATCGAGATCTAAAAGCGAGTTTTTCAAACGAGATGGAGAATTTTCGCGAATAGCGCAGGTTTGTCCTAAAGCAGCATGGACATCGAGCGACGATGCAGCCAATCCCGAACGAGAGGATGAAGGACAATCAATCGGAAGCCCGAGCATTTGCATAAAGCTCGCGAACGGAAAGAACGACTCAAAAACCGTCCGAATGGATCAGCCAATCGAGGAACGAAGAATTTTCGATCCTGGGATTAAGGGATTGGATGTTTCCCGTAGCAGATACACAAATGCTACGGAAGTGCGCAAAGGACAGTGCGCAGAAATCCTCGGCAGTACATTACACGCTGTCGAGAAAATAAAAGCTAAAATAATAGTTTACGTAACGAACAACTATTACGAGGCCACGTTTACCACGAAGATCATAATCAGGGTCGGCGAGAAATCCTGTTTCGTTCTTCAATATCTGACACCACGTTGGGCAGACGACCTGTTGAAAAGGAAAGACGAGGAAGCTGCCAAATCGACCATAACCTCGAGCGGACAAAAGTCGCTCGAAACGAGAAGAGGAATAGACAGAAGAGGACTAAGGCAGCCTACAACTCAAGTGTTGCAATCCTGTTCTGTGAGTGGAAGTGAAATAATGATTTCTAGTAAAGAAATCGAAATTCTCCGCGGAGAATACGTAAACTCGTTTAAAAATATTGTAAACGCGAACAGTGCGGTGAAAGTGAGTGCGAAAGACGCAAATACATTAAATCCGTATAATTTAAGACCCGAAAATAAGCTGAACGAGAATAGCTTATCAGAAAAGGACAAATTAAAAGACAATAAGGTAGTTCTAAGAAAAACCCACCTTCTGTGCGGAAAAGACTCGTTTATGAAACAGCTAGATTTAAAAAGAGTAAATGCTAACAAAATAAGGTTAGACGAAAACCCCGCAACAACAAAATTAAAAACTCAAGAGAAATTAAATTCTTCCAATAACTCAGAAGATTTATATGTTTTAAACGATAACGAAAAGGAAAGGAATGAAGTTAAAGATAGAGTATATAAAGACATTGACAAATTGATGCAAGAAATTAAAAATCCAAAACTTTCAAATATCAAAGAAAACAAAATGTTATACGATTTAATCAAATTAAGCAAAATATTAAACGCATCACGGTATAAACAAAGAAAACTAATTTCTCTTGAAAAATTAAGCATATGCGATAGAGTTAAATTATACAATAAGTACTTTGGTTGCAATATTAAAACCAATCCAGAAGATACTCAAATATCGCGAACTAAAGACCGAAAGTTTAAAAAAACGATACTTACCGATGACGATCCTATGCAGGAGAGTCCTAAAGATCCTGAGCCAAATCTGAAAAGAAAAAGAAAAACATTAATAAGTAACAATTTAGACGCTGAAATAAATTCTGTTAATCCGGAAGATAACAGCACACCGTTAAAACCGAATGAAAAAGTCATTCGAAGAATAAACCGTAATAAAATCTTTAAGTTAGACATTAACAGCGCACAAGCGGACACTAACTTTAAGAATAGCGTTATGAGGCAATTAATTTTTAAAGTTTCAGACGATAATTTTGCAAATCAACGTGCGATACAATTAGAAGCAAAAAAGGAGG